>JBBPDB010127341.1:0-16872 GCA_037974465.1 Brachypetersius altus
AAGAATTTCATTACAGTAATGATGCTACATTATTATCTGTACATGACAATAAAACTTGAAACTTGAAACTTGAAACTGTGTTATAAAAACAAAAATAGAGATACAGGTTTTGTTCTGACAGCTATAATATTTTGGGTTGGATCTTTGGGAAATGTCAGGAAATTGCAGTCATGGGTTACAGGTAATACAATCCTCAGATTTACCACTAAATAAACTAAGAAAAACGCATCACAAACCTGGAAGATTGCTTAATTTGTGCTGAATACAGACCAAATAGATTCGACAGATAGCATATTACTTTATAAAACTCCAAACAATGCTATGTCCGATGTGGGCATAAATATAGTACAGTTGTTGCATTTTCTCAACAAATCTCTGAAGGCTGAACCAGTATGAAACCAAATACTGTAAAAATGGCTAAAAGGTATTAAAATATTACTTCCGTGTCCACAGTGTGTATATCTATGTGAGCTTCACTTCAAAGAAAAATGAAACCATAGAAGGAAGGTAGACTTAACAGTAATTGTTATAATGTTTATGACCTCTAATATTTCTCAACCTAATTTACCAAGCAACCACATGTCACATAAGTATTCAGAGTATTATTATAGGCGGTCATTTCTCAATACTGAAAAAGCCAAAAATGCATAAACTCCAAATACACATTAGCTTCAAGCCACTGACTTTTGTCATAAGTGTGTTTTGTGTGGCATTATGTTAGAAAACAGTCCTTTAAGCCTTTAACACAGTGCAAGGATCTACATTTAGTCTTAAATTTAGGGGGAGCTGGTCCAACTTGGTCTGACAGTGATGTTCAGCAGCTCTCCAGCTTTGTGTTCTTTTGTTTTTTGTCTTTGTCCAGATGAGTAGATGAGATATGGAAATAAAAACATCTGTTGACAGAATGCCCTCCAACACACACATTTAGTGTTCTTTCACACACCCCTGAAGGTGGGCTTGAAGCATGGTGATGCAGATAAACAGGCCTACCCACATCTTTCATGTCTGTAAACTGGGCCAGCTGATGAATTATAGAGGCTGAAACATGTACAAGAACTTAAACCCATCAATCTTCCTGTGCAGGGCACTTCATAGACTTACTTTCCCACAATATCCTCACATCTCACCACCCACACCTCACTCAAGCTCATTTGGTTTCCTTCCATTAACTCTCCTTCACCCCATTCTTCTTTTTCTCCGCTCTGTAAATGATCTGTTGTGTGCTGTCCAGTGTGCCTGTGTGTGTGAGTGGATTAGACAGACCTCCCAGGCAGTAGGCCTCCCTCAGAGTTGCTGGACTTTACACTCCCACAGGCTGCAGCACTGTACCACTTCAGCTGGAAAACAGTCCAGAGAAACGTTCTTCTCACTTTCTTGCTTTCTAATACTTAGTCTTTTGCCCACACATGCTTTCTCAATGCCATAATTTCTATTTCTATCTCAGGAATGTTGTACTGTCAAAGGGTAACTTGGAATATATACATGAACACAGGACATTAAACCACAAAAACTGCTAAAAATGCACTAAAGTTATTCACATCCATTAACCTCTTTATTAGTTTATGTTCTCTGGAGCTGGATTAATGTTTCTAGCTTATATGTTAGTAGTTACCTTAAAAGTGAGTTACACCACACTACATTATAAATTCAGATACTTTAAGATCACCCATTGTTCAACTCCATACAGACACAGTTTGTATAATCTCCACGGAAAAACTCTAACAATACATTGGGACACTCTGGGGTAAGCCACATATGAGCCTACGGTCACCATATCTAATGCCAAGCATCAGCTTCAGGTCCCCCGTAGCACTGGAGTGTAGAGTAGAGAAACCTTTGGGATTTGTGATCCAGAACTAATCATCCAATATCAGTACCTGATCTCACTGATGCTGTTATGTCTGAATCATATCCTCATAGTAATGTTCCAGCATCTTGTGTACAGCCCTGCTGGAAATGCTATTTCTGCAACAAAGGAGGAACTCCCAGGTAGCTGATTTGGTTAGTATTGTATGAAGTGGCTCAATTCAGGTAAATCTGGAATAAGCCTTCAGAAATTTTATTTAATGTTGTTTCAGGAGAGAGCTGAGTTCACATGACAGATGACAGATACACATCACTTCCTGAAATAAATGTAAATCATGAATTCAGCAAGTTCGGATCTGAGCCTAAAATCAGAAATGAGGAATAAGGCTTGCTCAAGGACCGAATCCATTGATGCAAAGTTGTTTTGCCATCAGTCTTGGCTGAAAACTGTTGAGTGGGGAAACTTTCAACCCAGCAGTGATGGTTGAGACTATCCAGAAAGTGTAATGTGCCACAGGCTGGGGAGAGCTCTCAGTCTCATAGCGAAGGCTATGAGTCTCCGTGAGGACCTCGTCGCCATGCAGAAGGTTTGCGATGACATGTCTGTTGAGCAATCATCCTCCCAAGACTCTGTACAACCCTCCTCAAAATCCAGTTTACCCAAAATAGCACTTTCTGATAAGTGGAACAACTCTGATGGAAAATGTGAAGACAAACAATCTAAACAATCTTTCTCTTGTAATCGAGTTTTAGCCCACCCAATATCCATCAGGCTGGAGCAGGATCGCCCTACTCACCTTTCTTCTCACAGGCAGTAGAGTGGGCTATGGCAGTTCTGAGGTCCGACCAAAACCTGGCATTCTCCTACCCGGACTTCACCCAGGAACTCCAAGCCACCTCCCAACACCCAGAAAGCGAGATGGAGGTAGACTCTCGCTTATCCCACCTGAGACAGGGAGATCATGAGCAAATACACTGCTGAATTCCATACACTTGCGGTACAAACACAGTGGAGCGACGTTGCTCTGCGTATAGTCTATTATGAAGGGCTCTCATCATGCCTCAATGGTGAGTTGGCTGTACGCGAGCTTCCTGAAACCCTGTAGAGGATGGTCCAGCTAGCTTTACTTGTGGATCAATGGCTTGAAATCCTCTCCAAACCTTCTCATTGCCCCACTCTAACCTCTACGTCCACTTTCAGGACCCGGGCTACCGAGAATCCCGGGCTACCGAGAAGGCAGGGAAACTCACCTGGTCCGCTCGCTGCCACTTCCTGGCTTCCCCAGACCATTTCTTGGCTACTCCTTCAGGTATGTCTCCACAGACAGATCATGTCCTCTGCATTCATGGACTCGGGTGTGGCTGGAAATTTTATCGATCAGGCTTTTGCTGCCCAGTTGGGGATAGAAATTGAGGGGTTTCCAGCCTGTTTCCACCAAAGCCATGGACAGTAGAACCCAACACTATGACAGTAGACAGCCGCACCAAATCTATCGTATTCCTTGTCACTAAAATCACTTCCATCATCTTAGGACACCCCTGGCTCGTCACTCATGACCCTCTCATCTCCTGGGCTAACAGTCCGGCAGCCTTTCAACAGTTCATCAACGTCATCCTTCGCAAGGTGGGTGCTAGGTGGGTGATGCTTTGCATACCTTGATGACATCCTAATCTATTCCAAGACCTTGGATGAGCATACCCAGCATGTCAGGGCAGTTCTGAAGAGGTTGCTGGCCCATCAGTTGTTCTGCAAGTTGGAGAAATGTGCATTCCACCAGCACTCCACCACATTCCTTGGTTTTGTCATCTCGTCCTCCAGCCGGACCCTGTGCCTGTCCTGCCACCTGGCTCCTCTCCGGTGAGGGTTGGAAGACAGAGTCCACCAAGGGCACAACCAGGAACCGCCTCTCAACGACACTCCACAAGGTCGACTCATCCCTTCTACTCTCCATCAAGAAGTCCTCCAGTGGGAACAAGACTCGGCTTACTCTCAGCCTTGGGCTACTCCAAAGGGCTTTTTGGTTGCCCACTGTGGTGAAATACATCCAGGCCTGCTCTGTCTGCACCCGAGCCAAATCAATCAACCCTCATCTGGTGACCTTCAACCCTTGCCAGTTCCACGAAGACCCTGGTCGCATATTGTCCTGAACTTCCACACTGGTCTACCCAACTCATCCGGACATAATACCATCCTCACCATTGTCGACTGTATCTCCAAAGCTGTACACCTGGTGGTGCTGAACTGGTACTCAAGCACGTAGTCCGATTGCATGCGTTCCTCAAGGAAATCATCTCAAACAGAGGACCCCAGTTCACGGCCAAGTTCTGGAGTGCCTTCTGCTGTCTGGTCAACGTCTATGCCAGTCTATCATTTTCAGTATACCTGAAAATTTATTTACAAAGCCTGAAAAATAATGCCCACACATTGTGACTTACTCCTGAAACTATTTTAAAACCTTTTTAATTCACAAAGATTGAGATTCCTATGATAACTACATAATAAAAAGACTCAGCACCAATTCATGAACATACTTTTGATTAAATCCTGTTTAACTTGAAATGTAGACAACAAAGACTAAGTATTTTACAGTACTTTTTATGCAAAATAAGATTTTTGTGAACTTGTGAAAAGTACAGTGATTCTTGTCTTCCTGTGGTTGTTGTCATGGTCGTTGAGAGAAAAGGAGTGGTTAAATGCTCTACGATCTTTTAATCTTATTCACGAGCATAAATCTCCACAGCAGATCACAATCCAATCCCTTTTCTCCTCGGGGCCAGTCCAGATATTTTTTGTTATGCAGGCTCCCGCATTCACGCCTAGGGGTGCACAGATGGATAGAGAGACAGAGATGAGGAAAGCACACAATAACACACTCATGTTAAGTCATGCACCTGTCTCCTGCATAACCTGGCTTGAACTAACTGTATCTGGGTCTCCACCCCAGATCACTTCCCTCTCATGCAGTTGCCCAACAGAACAGACACAACCTGATTCCAGCTCAGGTTGTAGGACTGGAGGATGTCTACCATCGTGTTTGTGATAGTTTAAAATCCTGTCCATATTTACACCTGTTGCTTCATCAGCATTCAAAGAAAACATTTTGTGTTGAAGTTTGTCCAACAATTCTTTTTTGCATTGTGCTACCATACCATGTGTACACACACATAATACATGTGCATTTGACAATGACAGCCTTGTCAAATGCACATGCCATTTTCATCTTTTTGCACCATGAAATAAATAGCTTGCCATTATCACCCATTTCATTTAGCCAAGCCCATCTCCTCTTATTCTTTACTGTTCTGTCGATGGCCAACACATCTGTGCCTTCCTTTAACAGAAGTGCCTCCATTCTGGCAAAACCAAAAGCAAATTGATGCTCGCAAGGGGTGCAAATCGAAGGGACTATGTCCTATAAAATGTGGCTTTACGGACTATTTATATAGACACGTTTACAAACAGCCTAAACACATTTTAAAGCAGGGTGAATACTGCAGACTGTTGCTTATAAAGTGTGATGCTCCAATCTAATTTAGGCAGCAATTCAGCTTCAACTTTAAGGGAAAATAAGGGATTTTTCCCAAGATCCCGAACCAAAATACGGGAACTTTAGAGCTTCTCATTGCCATTCCTCTGTTAACAGCAAAAAAACTGACTCTGTTATTTATTTATTTTTAACAGAGCATAAGCTCTCGCAGCACTTGTGACACCGGAGCCAGCTTTTTTAGCTACTATCAGTGAATGCGACACTTTATGACACACCACTGACTTCCAATCATAAATACGTTCTATTCCAATCTTTTTTGAAAATGTCAAATAGCCTATTATTATTATTATTATTGTTGTTGTTGTTGTCACGGAGGGACGACAGTAATCATAAAACTAAACACAAGACAGGTGGAAAACTAAACACGTGACACAAAGCAGACATAGTCAAAATAAAAGTCCCCAAAACACAGAAAAAACCAAATCAAACAGGGACCCCTAACCGTCACTGGCCGAACCGTGACAGTTGTTATTATTATTATTATTACTGAATATGCCAGGCAACAAGAAGCCCATGCCATTCACACTTTTGCAGATTTTGTCTTGTGTGTTCTGATTTATTTTGACAGCATGGATAGCAGTTGTTCTGCATATACACTCTTTCAGTTACATTAAGCATTTTATGTCAAGTGACACAATTGTAATCTACCACACTGAATAAGCGAATCAAGATAATTTCCTATTTATAAATAACCTTGACATCAGATGCTATAATTACTCTCTTGCTCCTTCTCCTTCTTTCTCAATTTCTCTACAAGATAGACTGAAACAAGTTACCTTATGTCTTTGTGTGTGAAGTCTTAGTGCATCACCTATATTTACACAAGATTTTTTTGTTTTTGGGATCCCAAGTGAAGTTATGCATAGAATCCCCAAATAAAACTTTTAATATTAATGCAAAATACAATATTAATCTTTCAGAGCTGCAACTGCAACTGTGGAGTCAATTATTTCAGGAGAGCTTTGGAGAGGGCTCATTACTTAGGTGTATCTCTCTGGCGTCTAAGAACCTATTTACCTCTGTTTGTATTTGTATTTGGATTGTAAGCTGATAAGATTTTCAGGAGAGTGAAAGGGAAGGCAGCAGGATCAGATTGCATCTCAGTTTGGGCCCTTAGAGTCTGCGCAGAACAGCCAGCACTGGTGTTTATGGTTATATTCAGTCTCTCCCTGGCACAGTTGGTAATTCTGCTTTAAACAGCCTATTATTATGCATGTCCCAAAGATCCCCAGTCCACCTGCATCAGTAACTATCACCCAGTAGCCCTGACCTCAGTTGTGATAAAGTGCTTTGAATAGCTGGTCAGAGACTTCATCACCCCTTCATTACCTGACACCTTGGACCCATTACAGTTTGCATGCCATCCCAAATGCTCAGCAGATGACGGCATCACGCACCTACTACACAAATCCCTGATGCAGCTGGACAGCAGGAAGGGAAATTATGTTAAATTGCTGTTTCTTGACTACAGCTCAGCATTTAACACTATAATAATCTCCAAACTTGTATGTATGACCATCTTTACCACCTTTAACGGTTAAGGGACTTTAAAACTTTTTTACCACAGAGAGTATTCTGACAGGAAGCACCTCAGTCTGGTTTGGGAGCAGCACAAGCAGGACAGACAGGGGGTATGATGCACTGAACATGCTCTGTGACCTGCAGTAAATGTACAGCAAGCAGTGTTGGACCAAGACCAGGTAGAACTGCACTTACGGTACCTGAAGCCCAACACAGAGAGAATGAGGAAGAGCTTCTTCCATGCTATTTGGCCCTTAACACTGTAAAAGTGTCAAAATGTTTCATTTAACCCCAGTCTATATGAGCAAATTTGATTGCATTGTTTTAAATTCAGTTTCAATGATGTCACAAAACCCACACATTACATTACCTCGATTCAGCAGAAAAAGACAAGCCTCAATACAGGGAAGGCACTCAGAACAGAGATGAAGTACACATGTAACATGGACCACTAATAAAAACAGAGAGGTTGCTAAACGGTCATGTTTTTAGTGAATATCATAATTAGTCCTGAAGGAAACAATTTCCGTGTCAGAAAAATGTAGCATGAAGTTTGAAGACAGAGGTTATGTGATTGGTGCGACTGTATTAGGAGGACAAGTATATAAGTTCAGTTTAGGTGGACCTTGGTTGTCGGTCCACCATTACACTACCATTAAGAAAGGTGAAGAGTGCTTCTACCTGTTCTTTTGTTTAAAGAGTTTGGGTTGGCCCTTGTGCCAGTTTCTGTTACATTCTCTAAAACTAAAAGTTTAACTAAAAGATGGAAGTCTGCCTGAATGCCGGCTCTCATTTGGGATGAGAGGGGAAACGTGACAGCATGTGGGTCCTTTAGCAAGTTAGAATCACCTACTTTGCAAAATGTATGTTTAACTAGATTAATGTTATTCTTGTTAAATTCTATTATTTACATATGATATTTTATCCTGTTTGCTTTATTTATAACATTCACCAAAGAAAAACAAAACAATGTATTTTTGTGATGCATTCATCGTGATGAAGTAAACGTAACTTTTTAAGTATCTCTCCACAAGGATACCAAATATTCATCTTCTATATCAATCACTAAAGAAGATGAATATTTGGTATCCTTGTGGAGAGATACTTCCAAGAGCTGTTTTTATTAACATTTTCTTATTGTTGTAGCACTCTCTGCACAGCACCCCTATTGAGTATATCCACTTCAGCGTATCCCTAAGAGTGCATTCATTGCTGAGTATTACAAACACCTTAAAACAAAATGCCTTGGGCAATCTAAAAGCAACAAAATTAACAGCTATAAATATCTGAATTATAGCTTTTAGTTTTGTCAAGAGTAATTGAGCCAATAAATTCCGCATTATTGCCTCATATACTGTGTTGGCACTGGTTTTGAATACTTTCCACCTGATACCATCTAATAAAAAGCCAGAGCAGCTAAAAAATCCAACTTCACTGGGCTCCAAATGTACAGAGCCCAAATGTAGCTGAGATAGTTCGATCAGAGAATAGAAAGTAGACAGTAAAACTGATGATTGCTCTAATGCTGTAAACTAAATGCAAGTGTTCAGCCTATATTAAAGCACTGGCCTGCACAGAACACATATGTCACCTTACACACTCAACAACTTGGCAACTAACTCTGGAGTGTGTGAGCTGTGTGTGTCACATTTTTATGGTGAACATGGTTTATCTTCACACGCACAGTGTTGGGAGATACAAAACCTCTTGTTGTGATGTCTAGACCTGGACCAGAGTCAGACACTCTGGACAACCACCCCAGAGTTTCACACAACCCCATAACAAGCAGATCAAGATCACCTGAATACTAGACTGAGGAGTGTATATAGACCTAGGAGACATTCTATCAGTGTGAAGTATACTGAGCCCTGGCTAGTTACTGAGCGTTTTCCCTGATCTTTTATATATACTGTATGTATTGCCTCCTGACCTGTTTCTGGATTTTTTGGATTACTCTTTTGCGTTTTAGTTTAGCGGACTAGTTTTGACTGCCTCAGATAGAATTTTTCAGGTTATTGCTTTTGCTATGTTTTTGGAATTTTGCCTTTTGCCTTTGCAGACTTTCATTAAACTTTCTATTCTTCATATGCTGCAATTGGGTCAATTTCTGTGACTGTGAGTGAAGCTCTGGGACAAAATATACAATACACAAATATGTTCTGATATCACCTTGTAAAAGTGCTTAAATTACTATTACTTGGTTATTCTTGTAACTTTTTTCAGCTCTGAAGCTATATTAATCTTTTTTTTTGTGTCATTTTATGCAAGATTAAATATCTTGTAGATGTGAAACCATATTCATACT
Source organism: Brachypetersius altus (assembly GCA_037974465.1). Taxonomy (NCBI): domain Eukaryota; kingdom Metazoa; phylum Chordata; class Actinopteri; order Characiformes; family Alestidae; genus Brachypetersius; species Brachypetersius altus. Next base: position 9,181 of record JBBPDB010127341.1, read on the forward strand.
ACACGGAATAAGGATTTGGTTGCAATAAAGTGAAAAGTAGCTGAGAAATTTTTGAAATTGAAAGATTCTTTGTTTCGGCTGACAATTACAGTTCTGAATTACTGAGAATGCGCAAATTCATTGGGCTGAAAGAGATGTCTGTCAGAAATGGATGCCTTTTTCTCCAGCACTAAACTAAAAAATATAACTCCAAACATGTCAACATAGCTGATCTGGGATATGTGCATTTGTTTTATGGGATTTTCTGAACTATTGAACTATACTTTTAAGCAGAGTGGATTTTATCCCATTGTAAATGCACTAAATTCAAAAAAGTAATGTGGCGGGTCATAGGCCTGTTTGCCCGCAACTATGTTCCGCACTTTAACCTTGCTGTTCCAAATGACCCAAAAGGACAAAATGACTTTACTGTATGTATTTTAGGTATTTAAGTTGAGTCTGATGCAGGTTTGGTCACAAGTTTCCTATAAGATGATAAAGATAATATTACCGTTTGCTGGTTGTCGGATTACTGAAATGCATTCCTGAATTAAAATTCGTATGTACTGTAATTAAATGAAGTTCTATAGCCTACAGGATGACTGTATATTTGGGTTAACAGGCCATGCTTTCTCTGTTTCTCCATTCACGTCTCTTCAGAGACATATATTCTCTACAGGAGTTGATAGCCTGGAAACTAATATTAACTTTTGGCGTGTCTATTTGGAGGAAGACATCACTCTCCCTCTTGGCTGTCCTTGTGGCCTTGCTGTGCTGTGTGTATGTAGGTTAGAAGACAAAATGGGCCAACTGTGAACTAGAGGTGGCATCTACTTTAGCCCATGGCTGATCTGAAGATGTAAAACAGCTGTGGGCCTTATTGTGAGTACTGCAGCATGTGTAGCTGTATGATTTTGTTTTGTTGTTTTGTTTTTTTACATAGAAATGATAACCTTTTCAAATAATTTCGAAGTCTAGTAAGAAACTTGTGCATGAGATTGCTTTTAGCAGTGTAAAACTGGGGTTGAATCCGCAATGAAGAAAGAACTAAAATGATGCATCTCCAGACAAGGAGTAATGGTACCATCTTGTGGTTTGAGGTTGCAATGTTCGGCCACATCTGATAGTACTGTGAGGCCTAAAAAACAGCACAGCTCACAAATATGAACAAATACTGACAGCAGGTTCTGTATTGTTGAAATGCAATTACAAGTTCACCATTTTGAAAATTTCATCAATGAGCCACAATGTCTAGTAGGAGTTCTACACAGGCAGTGTCTTATGCAGTGATGGCTGATTGTAATAATGTATTGAAACACAACAACCCTCTGTTTCCAGTGCTAAAATGACAAATATTTTTGATATAAAGTGTTGATGTTCTGGAGTTACATTTGTCTGAACTGACACTGCTGGGTGTAAAACTCTACACTCAAGTTCATTAAGCTCCACATCAGGAATGTTGTCGTTTTCTTGTGGAAAAGTGGTGCAAAAACTGAGAATATATCTTGGTCTTGGTTTTAGGTAGGCGCTGTAAAGTAAGTTTGTAAGTTTGATATGGACAGTCTGGTTTTATCAGTCATCATAGTGTTTAATCTAAGTTAAGACTTGTTTTAGCAAATATCCAGTAGTTTCGAATATGGGCTACTTTTGACGAAACTTTATACAAAGAAAAGCCAAAGAAATTCAGCTTGGACATGCGCCTCCCCAGGTGGTCCTTGTGGATTTTGGACTATAACTCTGCCTAGGAAGGTCAGAAAGTCAGAAACTGATATGCTACAGAAGGGCTCGTTTGAATCGTAACAATCTTTCTATGTGAAAAAACACCAATCACGGTGTAAAAGAGCTTTTATTAGGAGGTGTACCTCTCACGGGCCGGCCCCCTAGCAGTGAAAGCTAACAGACAGACACCGCAACACGGGTTTGTGGATCTGAGTGTAGCGATTTCGGTTTCATATCGCATATCATTACAGTCCTAATATATATGACTGTGAGCGCTGGAAACATTATAGCTGGGGTGTGGGTCATAACCCCACTTTTCAAAATCATTCGTTTCACCCCCTACACTTTTTGTTTCCTGGACAAAAGCTTTCGGACAACACACTTTTCAACACGCTCCGGACCAATATTCCCACTTAATAATTTATCTATGGCTCTGAGGCTGTCTTGGTTAAGAATAATATAGAATGACGAATCCTACTGATGTCTCTTAACTTCCTTTAACGTGGGTCCTCTTCTGTAAATGTTGCTTGGCCATCTTTGAGCAGAGAGTAATTATGTTACAAAATGTTGCTTGATCATGTTTTTAATCTGTTTGAGTAAGACGTTATGACCACCACTATCTGACTTTAACAGTGCTGTACTACTGTCTACTTATTTTAGTCTAGTTATCTATATAGTATATTTGGATATGAATCATGGTTGCTTAAAATGTTGACACACTAATAATAATTGAATTTATTTACTTAATATTTTTAGCAGAAGGAAACAATTAATTTGGAATCATTCAACAGTATTAAACAACCTACACAAGGCTCTCCAAAAACGAAAACCTGAAAAATTTTAATAATGTGCAGTAGAGAGAAAAGTTAAACTTTCAAGTAAAAAATCAGACACCAAATGAATGACAGGTGCTCTGTCCGCCTTCCCTCCACTCTGCTCTGGTTTGTGGTTTTCATGTTCTGGTGGCAAGAAAGATCAGGTGCAGACTTTCATGGTTTTCTCTCTCTTTATTATAAATAAAAGCAAAGGGGCACGGGGGCCAAAACTCAAATAAAGAGGGATATACAGACTGAAACCACACCCCCAGTCAAACCAAAGGTCTCTAGCAGCCACCCAGTTAGGGGCCTCAGCTTGGGAAAGTGATTCAGGAACTACTGCTGAGGCCTTTGACGAGCTTCAGGCTGGGGCCTTGAGAACAGGGGCCAGAGCCATCGCTTCAGGGATAGGAGCATAAGTGACAGGAGCCTCAGGGACAGGAGCCTCAGGGATGCAGATGGATGGAGTCCTGGACGTGCAGTTGGCTAGAGCCACTGTGAAGCTGCGGACTGGAGCCACTGAAGAGCTGCAGACAGGAGGCTGAAGCTGTCGTGGGGCCAGCGTGGGAGGCTTGAGCCATCTGGGAGCTGGAATGGGAGTCTGAGGCTGCTGTGGCGCTGGTACGGGCCTTAATAGCTCCTCTAATGGGCCTAGCAGGTCTGCCAAGGGGCCTATTGGGACTGCAAAGAAGCCTGGGTGCTCTGATAAGGGGCCTAAGGGCTCTGATACGGGGCCTAAGGGCTCTGATAAGGGGCCAAACCTTCTGGGTGCAGCCGTCAGCTTTATCCTGCCCAGGGGCGAAGCTTCTTGGCTCGGGAGTGGAGCTGCTTGGCTCAGGAGCGGAGCCTCTTGGTTTGGGAGAGGTGCTTCTGGGAGCTTGTAGGACCATGGGCTGGACACTTCATACGGTTGCTGGTGTTGGGTGGCGACCAGGTTGCCATACAACAACATATCTAAGCTATCAAATAAAGGCAAAAACACTTGCACACTGCCAGCACTAATCTTTGAGAATGCTGAGAAGAGTGCATGTCTTCCCCAGTCTGTGCTGGAGAGTAGAATCTTGCGGTGAACACCGTAGCGCTGGTGAATAGGGTTACATTTTCTAGATAAGAAACTGCAAGGATGCAGTTTCTGGTCTGGATCTCACTGGGAGAGGAAAGCTCCTACGCCCAGATGAGAGGCGTCTGCTTCCACAACAAACAATTTGTTAGAATTTGGAAAGAGGAAGTTGGGAGCAAAGAGTAAGCACAGTTGGTGAAAAGCTTTGATTACTTCAGGTATGAGGTGAAAGGCAGTCTGAGTGGGTTTAGTGAGAGCAGTAAGAGGTGCTGTAACAGAGCTGAAGTCCCATATGAAGGGACAAAGAAATTAGCAAACCCCAGAAAGCACTGAAGCTGCTTAAGCGTCTTGGGTAGGGGCCAATAACACACAGCCTCCAGCTTCTGGGGATTCATGGTTACACCCTTCAATGATATCACAAACCACAGGAATGTGGTGGAATGATGGTGGAAAGTGCATTTTTCCAACTTACAGTACAGTTGCTGGGCTAGCAACCGCTGAAGGACCACCCTCACATGCTGCATATGTTCTTTGAAGTGTTCTTCCAATATTTCTTAAAATATTGTCTAAATTGGCATAATCCCAGCGGCCCAGCATGTCCCACAAAACATAATTGAACTGCTGGAACATAGCGGGACTATTGAAAGGCTGAAAGGGCATCACCAGGGTCTCATAATGGCCAGCCACTCATCACCCTCCCTGATGTGAACCAAGTACCGTAGGTCAGCGTTTCTCAAACTCACTTGTCCTGGGGACCAGTCATGTAAGGCTTTGGGGCCCTGCATAAATCACCATCACCACACCATACACATACATGCATGCATGGACGGACGGACGGTTGTTATTATTACTATTTATATTAGTATTATTAGGGCTTATGCCTATATAAGAACAATATTAAACAAGACCGAACAGGAGTGCTTTGGCTAAATTTTTGTTGTTGTTGTTGTTGTTGTTGTTGTAGTTATTGTAGTTATTGTTGTTGTTATGGACCTATGCCTATATATAAGAACCAAGAAACCTGAACGTGCAAGCTGACAGAGCTGCTCAGAGTGAGTTTCTGTACTTTGTTTTTGTGGCTGTTGGGTGAGAAAAAGCGGCCTCACACAAATCCGTGGAATAGAAGAGCAAGATAGTTTTAACTGCATCTCACTGCAACCCCGCATGGCACGAGAGCTCCAAAAGTTCCATGAGAGCTCCTGGACCACGAATGGCAGATCACTCCTCTCTCTCTCTCTATGGTACCCCCATAAGGAATGCAATCCATTCCAGCGGTGCATTCGTTATGCGAAACAAAAAAACAGTAAACACCCGGACACCAAAACTCATCAAAAATAGGAAATAAATGACACTTAGGGGAGAGGAGGTAAATTGAGCCATTTTTTACATATTCTGTCCTCTAGGCAGTGAAAAATGATCCAGAGGTAAATTAAAAACATTAATCTTTTTTTCAGAGTGTTTCCTATCAATGGAACACAAAAAGTGCATCTGTGACAACAGGCAATGAAAATATGACTTTTTTTAAAAAAAAAAAGGTAATCTGACCAGTGTACTTTTTACTGTGTAAACGTGAGTATAACTGAAAAATCCACACATCAAACAGAGGGTAAATGCATCTGTAACTGTAGCATACAATAACAAAACTAATAGCTAGTCCTGAGTGATTTTATCACATTCAAGTGTGATAACATTGCCACCACACCAGTAGGTGCAGGACTATTCTTTTGAAAATCAGTCGTCAGAAACAAAACTGCAGGCAGGAAAAGTTCACTCGCTGTAGAAAGTGTGGCGCGTCATTTTCCTTGAAAGAAAACATGGCTTTCTCAACATAGCTTTCACTTTCCTGGAGTCATCTGAGAATGCTGGCACTCATTTCATCACCCTAAATTTTCTCAATCAAGAAAATTTGCCAGCCTAGTGGTTACGGCATTCACCCTGCGATCAGAAAGCTGTGAGGTACCCTGAGCAAGGTACCGTTCCCACGCACTGCTCCCCGGGCGCTGTGTTCCTGGCTGCCCCCTGCTTCACTTGGTGAATGGGTTAAATGCAGAGCTTGAATTTCATGCTGTTCACACTGTGTGCTGTGGTGCGATCATGTATGACAGAATGGTCACTTCACTAATCTGTGCCGCCAGGTTCACTTCTCTTAAGTTCCCACTCAGACGTGTCATGAAGTGTAATGGAAACATCACTCTCCTCATAGCTGCTGCTCCCCACATTTTTTTTTCTTGATTGGTTTCTTGAGTTTTCCTTCTTTGATGTTACTGTTGTTTCTTCCCTGCTGTTTACTTTTTCTTTCTTCATGACCCTCCTCAGTTGTCTGCTTTTCATGTGTATCAGTACAGATTGTTGTCTTCATGTGCTTTTGCTTTTTTTGTGTCCTGGGATGCAGACTTTTAGGGAAGATTTCATCTGTGAACACATATGCAGTGCGACTGGGACTCTGACATCTGTGTCACCTGGTAAAACACATTCTTGTTGTTTGTGGACTTGAATCCAGAAATTATATTCTGTGGTGTAATTGCTAGCAGAAAAGCCTTGTTTATACATCTGGAAATCCTGTCTATGGTAGCTGTTTTGCCTGGGTTAGATCTCATCCACCCTTTAAGATACTACATTTAAGTACATTTAGTTGAACCAGAGGGTTAATTTACCCAAAGGTATTTGGCTTAATTTGCTCCACAGCCAACATTTTTGAAAAAACAGTCTGTCTTAGGATTTCAGGGTAAGCTTTAGGTAAATAGTTTACATGGTTTAACAGACCAACAAATAATCTACATGTATGTTTAGATAATTTAGCTTTGACCTAACTGTCACTATAGCTGTCACGCACAAAAAAAAATACATTGACAAACAAAAAATGTTTTTGGTGAAAAATATACATTTCCCACACCACCACCGGCTTCTCTCCATAACAGGCAAGAAGAAATGAATGCTGCTTGCAGTATGTATGATAACAGGACAACAAATTTCTACAGTTGCCTAAATACAGTGGGTGGATAAACTTACCCACTGGCTCAACTTGCCCCACTCTCCCCTTGGGGGGAGTAACACAACATGATTTGTCTTCATTTGAGACACATCTGTCTGGATTCAGACATTTTTATGTAAAACTTAGGGCACCACTACATATATATTATACCCATATATGCGTCTATGGCGGGAACATTCTAGAATGCAGCCCAAAGTTTGAGAAACACTGCCGTAGATCCAATTTTGTGAAAATTGTAGTACCAGAGAGGGCCTCCATGGTGATACTAGTGAGTGGAAGCAGGTTTCACAGTCAGAGGCAAACATATTTTTCTTGACAAAAAAGAACCCCTCTGTGACAGGTGGAAGAAGAAGGCCTGATAGTTCCCTGTTGAAGCCCCTCCATGATATACTCCTCCAAGGTACAAGAGAATAACCGGTCACAGGGTGGTATCATGCCCAGCAGGAGGTCTATGGCACTTTTTTTTTTTTTACAAAAGAAACTTTGCTAGGTCTCGGTACAGGATGGGCATCACCACAATCTCGACATGGGGGACCCTGGACTCATTAGATCATGTCCCACCCTTCACCAGGAGACAAAGTTCCTGACAGGTTGGGCCCCACTAAAGAATATAACTTCTTGTCAAGGAAATTAACGGATCAAGCTGATGGAGCCAGGGATGGTCGAGGAGATAACCAGCAGACAAGGCGAGATCCCCCCATTCACCTGGGAGACTTTCTGTCTGACCTTAGGTGCGACGAAGTCTAGTGTGGATTGGAAAGAGTTCTCTAAGTATTCAGTCAGATTATCTAGGTCTGCTGAACAAGACGGAGTGCTGGATGGGGTTGAGGGCACGACTTATACAAAAGCGAGGGGACGTGCTTCCATTATGATTAAGATGAAGATGAAGGTGTAATGAGTAGGGATGGGTACCGAGACCCGGTACTTAATCAGCCCCGGTGCCCAATCATAAAAGACCGGGGGACCGATAAGCTCTTACGTTAACGGTTCTGCTGTCGGTACTGGAGAAATAAAAAAATAATAATAAATGCCCTATTTATTATTGTTGAATAAACATTACCCAGCATATTTTACCTGACCAGCCTTTTGTAACTTTTTATAATATTCGTTATTCACCTGCACTGCCG
>JBBPDB010127351.1:0-16869 GCA_037974465.1 Brachypetersius altus
TCAAGTTATTTAAAGCTACGTTTTTGTCTTAACACAGAGATTCTTTCAGGTTTGAAGATGTTATGCATTTTCTATTCCAAAGTAAGTTTTGTTTTTATCTCAAAGCTTTTAAAAGTGTGACAGAGGTGGGGGAAAAACAAAAACAAAGCCTTCTTTGTAAAATGAATGACTGAGTGTTTTCATTATATATTATTTTTTGGGTTGACATAGAATTGTGATTAATCGCGATTATTTTTTTCCCAGATTTGCGATTAACTAGTTAATTTTAATTAATCGCTTTACAGCCCTAATATGTATATATATATATAATTATTGTGTTTTTGTTTTCTTGTAAGCCGTGCAGCCACGGATCATGTTACATTGTGATGTTATTAGTTCTCCAGGTCATGGATCACTAAATATTTGATGTAAAATAACATTAAAAAAGCCTGTGTCTGTTTTGTCACAAGAGCAAATAAGTGACTGAAAATACTGAAATCTCCATTGAGAAGAGTCTTTATCTGTTTTTAAACAGCAAATCATTTCTGATCCCTCTACTCCCCCTGCTGGTAGCATAACATTTCCTTATAGACTGGTGTTTCATTCATAAATGTATATATATTTCATTTATTACATGCGGTAAAATATATCAGCTCTTTGTCTGAAGTAATAGTCAACAATGCTGTATTTATTTTCTTGCTGTATATGGCACTGCTGTTCCAAAGAATGCATGGATGTAAATAAATACAAATGGTGACTGTGATATTGTATGAAATTACATTCATGGACATTCATCTTTTTGTACCAAAGGCAATAAAGACCCAACCCAGAAACTAAGTTTAACAGTACACAGTAAAAATAACAGTGTCCAATATGGGGAGAGAAATGTAGTAAAAATATAATTTATAAAAAGAGCCAAAAGACTGAAAAATACTATCAAAAATATAAACACAATGTTATTTAAATTATGTTGTTCTGAATCTACAAATCGGGCTTTGAAGTTCGTTTTTTTTATTCTGTTCTTATTTGTCATTAAATGTTCACCTACACACCACAGATGGCAGAAGTATCTATACAGCTCTGAAAAAAATATAAGAACTGCAAAAATGTTTCCCAGGTTTTATCTTTTATAGGTACAAGTATTGAACGGAACAGCTTTACCTTCGTGCTAGCAACATTTCTCCTAATTTCTAAATAAAAATAGTGTTCTTTAAAGCATGACAATGATAAATGATGCAGTGTTTGCAGAACTAGGATAATTCAAAGAAAACAAATCTCTTGTTCACTCAAACAAAATGGCAAAATTACCTTTGACATACTTCTAGTAGTGTTTTGCAATCCAACTGGTCTCATTGCGAGAGGAGAGTGTTGATTACAGCAGTGTTTTTTATACTTTTCCTCATTAAATTATATTTGATACAGGTGATAATTAATCAGTACCTCATAAAGCAGAATGAGGTGGTTGTGTGGGAATTAAACAGACACTGCCATTGAACGGTTGTCATATTTATAGAAATGCTGATTTAAAAATAAATTGCTGGGGACTCTTATTTTTTTTCTGGAGCTGTGTACTGTAATTACCTGCAAAGAATATGCAATAAAATAATACAAAACACTTGAGTCAGTGTGGTAAATGTAAGTTTCTGTGTTTTAGTATTTTTGGTACAGTATATTAGACATTCAGACACTCTTATTTAAATATGCTGTAACAAAACATCCCATTACACAACTTTTAATTCCAGAGTTTCTCCTTCATCTCCACATCCCCTACTCCTTGCTGGCTCAGTAAATACAGGCAGTAAAGATAAACATTATATGGTCAAAGGTATGTGGACAACCACATTGCAACCATGTGTTCTTGTTAAACATTAATATGGAGTTTAACAGGCACTCTACATTATCAGTAGGTCTTTATGGGCATTACAGGTCATCCCACAGGTGTTGGCCAGGGTTTAGTTCAGGACTCTCCAAACTGGTCAAACTCTTACATACAAAACTCTCCAAGCCACGTTTTCTGCCAAATTCCACAAACTAGAAGCACAACATTCTAGAACATGGTTGTGTGCTGTAGTATACATGTCATTTCCCTTCATTGAAACTGCAAGGGGTCCAATTTACAGTCTTGTAGTGAATGTATATGGTAAAGAAGATCTGGCCTGATCCCACATAAGAGCTACTGTAGCACAAACTGCTGAAAAATAAATGAGTCTGAGACTATGATCAAAAGGTGTCAGAATACACACTGCATCACAGCTTGCTATGTATGGGGTTGCATTGTCACAGACCTGTCAGAGTGCCCATGCTAACCTATTAGCTGAAAGAGTCTTACAATGGGCATGTGAACATCAAAACTAGACAATGAAGCAATGGCTTTGTCTGATTAATCACATTTTCTTTTACACCATGTTGACAGATCAGTGTGTGGGTGTCGTGTACCTAGGGAAGAGATGGCACTAGAATGTGAACAGGGCCAGCAGATTCAGTGTAATGTTCTGGGAAACACCTCAAACTTAAAAGGATCAGCTGCTAATGTCTTGGTACCAGATACTACAGCTCACCTTCAGAGGCCTTGTGGAGTCCATGCCTTGATGGGTCAGATCTGTCTTGGCAGCACATGGGGAATTTACACAATATAGGCATGTCTTAATATATTTTTATTAAATGGGCAATATAAGTAAGATGTATATAGAGGTTAAGTCTATTATATAACACTACCAACAATCAAGTTTAGGGTTCATGTTTAGCATAATTACAAAGCACATGACTTAAGTCAAGTCTTCCACATGCTCCAAACACGTTTTGAAAAAGCACAGCAGAAGTGTATGAAAACTCTTGAACATGCCCATAAAGCTTGAATGTATCATGGGGTGCAAGGTGTCTGTTCAAAGTTTAATTTCTAAATCTCACTACTGTATATAAATCAAACTGTATCTCTTTGTTGTAATTACTTGGATTATCCCAGCACTGAGAACTGAGAGCACCGTGTGAAAACTGGATTATCAGAGGGTGAGACAGCCAACTGTCAGTGGATTTTCCAAACAATGTAACCCTTCAAGTCAGCTTTAACATGTGGTTTCCTCATAGGCAAGGAAACACCAGGCTGCACAGCTGCTGAGACAGCATGAAAATTTGACAGAATTTCCTGGTGCAGGTGTTTACATGTCGCAGACGTGTAAATAGCCTAACATTATGTGTAAGCTGCTAAAAAATAGAAAAGGTTTTGAATAAATGTAACTGTTAATACCGCACAGCTCAGTGTGTTAAACATCACCATTTGTAGTAGTAGCTGTAGTATATTATTAGAAGTAGTAGTGGACTAAAAATAAGACAAGCATAATATATTTCCATTGAATAACATTATACTATAATTGTTGCTGTTAATGCTACTACTATGATTATTATTATTGTTCATGTTATTGCTATTATCATTTGTGAAATGAGGCAAGAAAAATAAACAAGTCCAATATTCTGATAGGTTTCAGTTCCATATCGTGCTGATTAAACAAGGCCAAGCCATAGGAAGCTCAATACAGGACGATTATCTCTTTCAGCTATGCAGAAGTTAGAGATAACACAATAATCGTGCGTTCGTATGAGACCAGGGCTGCACGCTGAGGTTAGATCTCGCACTTCGCGTTTTTTTTTGAGGAATTTCCAATGTGGGCGGTGCATGATGCCGGAAGCGTGTGTTTTGTAGTATGTTCGGCCACACCACTTCCACTCTTGAGAAGGTTTTAAAATGGGATGAGAGAGTAGACACGGGAGATACAGGACCTGTCCCATCGCAAGACGAGACGAGCTGGTGGACACCAGCACGGACCGAACCGCTGCGTTCGTCTGCACATAAACTTCCGCTGCGTTTTTTTTTTACTGATGTTTCTCTAGTTCAGCCGTTTCTGCAGGAGGACACAGATCAGGCTGCTCTACATGGCGAAGGTGATTCTCGTGGACCTTTTTCACCCAGACTGCTCGCAGGGCAGCCTGTGTGTCCAGCAGCGTGTCAACAGGTTACTAGAAGTTATAGGAAACGGTGCAGAGGAGCCTGTCCACCTCCTCCTCCACCCTCACACAGACTCGGACAGCCTGTCCCAGGCGGCTCTGCTGGACAGACTCTCTGCTCTGAACAGGCGTGTGGACGTCCTGATCAACCAGAGTGCCGTCTCCTCCCTGTATTCATTCAAACAGGCTGTGGACACACTGGACGCCACTGAGGTCCAGGTCCTGACCTGCAGCAGGAGACGAGCCGTCCTGAAGCTGTGTGAGGAGCTCCTCTTCACCCCCGTCTATACATTCCACTACCGCACCCTCTTCGATGACCTGCACTGCCCCGTTAATGACCTTGCCCTCACCTGCTCCCAGCTCGCCCAGGTCAAGGACGAAATTGCCTCTTTTCTACAGCGCCTTCCAGCGGTGAAGGGGGAAATCACAATTCTCAGATCTTCCATGATCTCGGGTAAATGAATTAGCTCATTGAATATTTTTTGACTAAATAAATAATCATTTTATATGTAAAGTTTTCAGGTAACTAAAGATTAAATCATAGCATAGTCTTTTAATCTATCTTATTTTTGCAGTAGCCTATATGTGCAGGATCGCATGAATTTTCCTAATAAATTATTATATAAGAGTCTTACCATGTGAAACATCACTACTTGTGTTAATATTATTTGTATACTTCTGACCTCTACTACGTGAAATAATATACTCTTCACCACCATCTGTGTCATAAGTAATACACTTAATTATAAGTTACCTATCTATAGTATTTATAGCCAGAATTTGTGTATATAGCATAGTGTATTTCATATTGGTCTACAGAGCTTAAAAGTAGCATGATGTTAAAAAAAATAAAACTAATAAAAGAATGTATAGAAAAATCACTAAATGAAGGCTATAAGCTGTTGGACTATGTTACTGTGTTACAGCTGAACAGAGTCAGCTATAATTTGAGGGTCTGAACTGCAGAAGTCTAAATCTCATGTGACCTGATGATGTATTTTTCCACAGACTGCTTTTCTCATGGTTTCACCACAAGAACCGGAGGGATCACCTACATCAGCACTTTGAGCTCTCTGAACCTGTTCAGCAGTTCACGACGCAGAGACTCCCCTGCTGTAGTGGCTGAAAATCTTCGACGGCTCGGCCTGCAGGCTGGCTTTGAGCCTCAACAGTTTCACCTTGCAAAGGTAGACTAGCTTTTACTTTGCATAACAAATCCGTGCAGCATAAGGACATAAACTGTCTGTTGGTCATCTCACCCAGTTGTGGTTTAAGCTAGCGTTCTGCAATATGTTTTATTCTGTGTCTTTACACAGGAATAAGGGGTAGATAATGGATGGATGGATGTGTCTTTACATATTAATAGTTTGAAAAATATACCATTTTAATGACATACCGTGCAAAAGTCTTTGGCACATGCAAAGTAATATTTAAAAACTGTTTAGATGAGCACTGAGTGTGTTTCTTAATACAGCAATCTCAAAGTTTTACGCGGATAAGGACTCGCGGATCCATCACGCAACGGCCACATTGGAAATTCTTCCCAAAAAAATGCGAAGTGCGAGATCTAACCTCAGAGTGCAGCCCTGGTCTCAAATGACGGCACAATTATTGTGCTATCATTATTATCTCTAGCTTTTGCATAGCTGAAAGAGATAGTCATCCTGTATTGTGCTTCCTTTGATTTGGCCTTGTTTAATTAGCACGATGTGGAACAGGCCTGAAACGTGTCAGAATTTTGGACTTGACTGTTTATTTTTCTAGCCTCATTTCACAAATGATAACAATAAAAAGAACAACAATAATCATAATAAAAAAGAACAATAAAAGAGAAAAGTATTATTCGTAGTTTCCGTCAGAAACCTGCTTTTCTGACCAGCTCACAAAATATCAACTTTTCTTTTTACAAACAAAACTAATCTTTATACTAATCTTTATACTTTAACCTGATTGCTTGTTTGTTTGCATTTACACTAATATTAACTTTGCTTGCATAAAGACACATTATCAAATGGTGAGAAAAATGGCTCTAAACAGTTTGCATAGGTGCCTTTTGCACAGCATTGAATCTAATTATACTTTTGTCTTTACCAAGACAGCAGGGTTTTTGGTACAAATTCTGAGTCCCTGTTTTGTCTGTTAGGTGAACCATGCCAGTGATGTGTGGGTAATGAGCAAACCCGCCCCCGAGAGCTATGATGGGATCGTGACCAATCAGCCAGGCGTTGTCATAGCAGCACCAGGAGCCGACTGCATGCCACTGCTCTTCGCCGATCCTGTAGCGAAGGTCATTGGAGTCGCACATGCAGGTGTCTTGAGTCTCACATTCTGTCCTGCTTTTCACATCTGCACCTTACAGTGAAAACAGCTTCCTTTTAATGTGCACAATATTAGCTGCTTTCCAGAGCTCAACTGTTAGACATCATGATTTCTACAGTTTTGTCAGTGGAGAGTCAAGTAGTTTCAGAGATTGCAACATTATGCTGAAACACTTAAAATAATTCAATCACACAATGCACATTTAGCAGAAGTAGCTGTAAAGATGAGTATAATCATTTTTTCTGTAGGGTATTTCTGGAGTACAGTACCATAATCAAATCAGTCTGAAATATTGGTCATCCTGGTATTTTTAAGCAAATGTTAATCAAGGACACTCAACAGCAAGCTTATTAGCATCACTGTTATGGTAATTATTACAAGTATATTATTATTATTTAATTCGATCACCACCACAGTGATCATAATATGTTATCTTTTAAGTATCATTGAGAATAGGTAGAATAGGTATATAGCTTTTTTAGTAAATGTTATGTAGACCATGAACCAGCAGGTATCTGGGATGTATTCTTATTTCTGTATAAATAGTAAAGCAGTTTCATAAGTAAGCTTTCCTGTTGCACTGCCACTTTACAGTTTAGCTCAGCCTCCAAACATGTAATAGGGTTTCTTTGGACACCAAAAGAAAATAAGTTAACCTTTCAAAGTGCCGCTTACCTGGTTGTACTGTATAGTGTAGTGTAATATAGAGTTTAAAATGCTTTTACTTGGTATTTTTGGCAAATGCTGGTTGGCACCCCTCCAGGACTATTTACATTAGTCTGTTGCATTTCACTCTAACTCTAACGTAAAAAAAAAAAACACCACCCTTCTAGTGAATGCTAATGAAAGCTCAGACATGTCTTTCTCTTTTTTTGGTTTCCTTGCCTCTTTACAGGCTGGAAGGGAACCCTCATGGGGATTGCTATGGCAACAGTAAATGCTATGGTGCTAGAGTTTGGCAGCGAGCTTGTTAACATCGTGGCTGTGATTGGGCCTTCTGTTGGGCCCTGCTGTTTCACTATGGAACAAGAATCAGCCAGAAAGTTCCAGGCCATCCATCCAGACTGTGTCAGAAACATGGAGTCACCCAGACCTCATGTTGATATCAGACTTGCTACCAGGTAAATATAAAAGTTGTTCTTTAAAACTCTGGTTACTCTCTGTATGCTCTAGAAAATATGGTGCTGGTTTTAAGAAAAGCTGTTTTGTATATATCCCATGCAGTTTCCTAAAGTAATTCAGATAATTGCAACATTTCTTACATATCTTACATTTAAAATGCAGTAATTATCATAGTGTCACCGGCAAAAATTGATTTCCTATTATGTCTTAGTGGCACAGTTTGTTTTTGTTTTAGGATATTCTGTATGTATGTAGCATTACTAAAGCACTGTGCTCTCAAACTCTTGTTTGTAGAATTCTCCTGGAGAGAGGTGGGCTGCTCCCAGAGCACATCCAAGACAATACAGTGACAGACAGACCCAACCTCACTCTGTGCACCTCCTGCCACCCTGACTCCTTCTTTTCCCATGTTAGAGATGGCATCAACTTTGGCACTCAGATTGGCTACCTGTGGATCAAAGATCATTAGGTTCACAGTGTCTTCAGTTCACTCAGTTGCAAAACGAAGAGCACTTGAAATACCATTTTATTTAAATTTACATTTTATTAGTACACATAGCTTTTTATATAAGTAAGGGAGGCATACTCCGTTCAGAAGAGAGGTAAAGCTCTGAATGCACAAACAAGCAGGCAATAAGATAAAATGATGACACAATTATTACATTCATTGTAAAAAAAAAAAAAGAAAAGAGATACAATTATTAAATTCATTGTAAATTATGAATGTGTATACATCTTGAAAATGTGTTTGCCTGGTATGGAACATAAAGTCCATTCTGGTTAATTATGTTAAACTTAAGGATTTGCCAAAATTGTCTCACTATGACTAACTGAGTCCACAGTTACATGTTGTATTCATTAACACTATTAGTGTTCTTGTCTACCAGCCTGTTTACAATTCATAGTTGGGATATTCAAGAATTATTGTTATTACCACATCAGGCTCACCTTCCCCATTCTTGTCTTGGAAACTCTTAAGGCTCTAGTTAAGATTGAAACACTTGCTGATGCAGCACTTCAAGGAAAGCTGAAGGCCTACACATACATCTGTCAGGAGAAGTTGTGCAACAGCCTCCATTCACAGACTGTCCATCTACAGACATGTCCATGTAATGATTTTCAGTAAAAGACTAGAGCTCCTTCTTCTCACCATAAGTGGCACTCCAGTCTAAAAGTAGCATTTATTTGTCATGTCATTTGGGTTTTATATTTTTAAAGACTGCACAAAACATCATGGAGCTTTGATGTATGTGTGGAACGTGAGTAGGCTTGTTTACAACAGATTTTAAAGTGGTTCTGTTCTTAAGATTGTCCAGAGTGCACCTTTAACTTATACTGAGATTATCAAGGATGAACTGCCTTTCCAAAGCATGTTGATAGTCGGGGCATATTTAGTGAGTTTTATGTCTTTATGTCATTGCATTGGGCTTTATTTTACTGTTCTTTGCATTGCTGTATTGGTTCTGTTTTGTTTCCATATCATGCAAATTGTATTTATCAGCAAATGTTATTTTTTAGAGTAAATCCTATGCAAGAAATTGCAGTGTTAATGAAGAAATAAAAATTGCTCTGTTAATGGAGAAATCAAATCTTAATACTGTTGTTCGTTTGGCTATATTAGCCTAATGGAGAGTAAACCTCAGAAAGCCAGAACATTTCAGGCCATCCTATTTGTCAGAGTAAGAAGAATCTTTGTAACCCTGAATGGCCCTGAGTGACACTGGCTATTCTCTGGAGACCAATGATTATTGATTTCCTATGGAAGGACATTAGTTCATACAGTTCAAGCAATTTCCTAAAGCTGTTCACAGTGATGGCAAACCTATACTGAAGCTTACTGATGAAATGTAGTCTGCACCTTCAAAGTCAGGCTGGCAAAGACAATCTCTTCCTAAAAGTGACGAGAAAGGACATAAGATGTACTGTCAAATTGACCAAATTTGTAATGGTGGCCTGTAATTAATGTTTATCAGTGAATCCGCCATATTTGTTTTTGCTGTTCTAATAACTGGACCTGTTCTCCTATTCGTTTAGCCTGCAATTCTATGCTAAAGAAATGACGTCGCTCCCCCAGGCACGAGTCGTTTCGTCACTAGGTGGCACTCTTCTCTTTGCTATGAAAGAGAAGCACTTGTTTGTTATGTGGGAGATCCTGAGAAAATGTTGGCTCCCATCCAACCACAATTTAGCTGCATCACAAACAGGTCTTTGTCCTTATCAGCCTTTCTGACGTGTCATTTAAACAGCTTAGCTATGTCCTGTCGCGTGCTTCTGGAATGACCATAACACAGTCCATCCAGCCACTGATGGAGATGTCTAGGGGTGGGCAAAGACATGTTTTGACAGCTCTTGCGTGAGTGGCAGTATGTGTGACTGCTGGCCTCATTTGTGTGGAATCCACATCAGTAAGCACAACACAGCAGAGTATTGTGCTGACTATATGTCATGGTTACAGCAGATCTGCTCATGGTAAACCACAACACATTCCATACTGCTGTGGGAATAAAACACCATGGGTCTTCTTTGATGCAGTGCAACTGAAGGAATGAGCATTTGCAAGCAGCACATCATTCATTTACAACCAGTCGGGCATTCTGCCTTGGCAAAGGTAAGACTGCGGTCACGGATGTATACTGCAGACTTAAAATCCAAAGAGCCACCCAGTAACTGAAAAAATAAAGCTAACACCTTTTTTTTAATGCAAAGACTGTAAGGGATAGCAGACACTATATAGGTTTCATGTACATATCATTGCATGCAGAGCGGGTGATGGTATCTGCAAGGTTAAGCTGACCTCCTCATGGACCAATCACAGGCTGCATGTGCAGTTACTGTGGGGTTTTTTTTTTGTTGTTGTTGGGTTTGTTTTTTTTCAGTTGCAACTGTGGTGACCTGGAAAAACGGGGAAGCGGAGCCAAATGCAGCAGTAAAACTGTGAAACTGAATTAAACATACAGACTGGTTAGCAATGTTGGCATCATCACTTTTCACCTTTGATTTAACACTGCAAAGCATTTTACTTTCAGGGAGGACAGTCAGCTACTGTGCATCAAAAGCACAACAAAACACATGAATATTAGAATTGCCTCGGCTGAGGTGTTTGGTGTGAATTTAAAAATGTAAGCTGTGCTTGCTCCCATATTCTGTTCATACAACATACCAGGCACAGTCACATCTCTCATACTTGTTTACAGCCTTATTTGTGCTTCCGGTAGGATTATGAATGCAGGTATTCATGTGCAATTTAACATATCCTTGTTTAATTTGCAATGATAAGTCTAATTAAATATGTACAGACTTTAGAACACAATGTAGGCCATGATTCAGATTAATTCAGTCTATTTATTCAGGTCAGATGTACAACAAAACAACAGTTCTTGACGATAGCTATATATGGCCACAATGCGGTCTGCATGATGCTGGCGCAGATTTTTTTTTTCTCTCAGCAATCCCTAAGCGCTTACTAACTGTCGAGCAAAACCTATCTGCATAGCGTCACAGGACAGGAGAGAACTATCCCTGAAACACAGTCTGCTACAGCTGCAACATGAGCCATACACACCCCCATACATGTACACAAATACACACACAGAGTGCAATCAAGATGAACATGTCCTCCTAAATATGAGTTCACATGTGTGCTCACATGCATCAATATAGCACTGTCGGCTTGATTTATGATTTCTGTCTCGTACATTGACTTCACTCCTTCTCACTAATATCCTTTTTAGCTTCAGGCTAATAATGGCATTACCACAGGAACAAAAAAGGACCTCTAATAATGAAACTGTAAGTGTGTGAACATATATGAAGGGACGTTTATGGTGTAGGACTGCCACTATATGTAGATATTAATGACTAAGACAGGGAATTATCGAGACCTTTGACAGAGGTTAATGGGGCATCAAGGGCACTAATCCTAGCTTGACCTACAGCATTTAAGTCATGCATAAGAATGGGATTTAAGACCTAGAACAAGCTTCCTCAAATAATTGGATAAAGGAAGGCTTTCACTGTCACAACATTGTTCTCCTGTATTCATTGTAACGTCTGCAGAAGTGATTCATATAATCCCCATTCATGTGTTATTTTGATGGCTACATTGTATTACATTACATATGCTTGAAAATATTTGCTTTCGCCAGTTTTACATAACAGTAATTCAATAATGTTATCTAAGAATAACTAAATAGAGGTTTTCCAGCTTTGAAAATTATAGGGTTATGCTTGGACCTGCTTTGGTTTAGCGGGTAAGTGTCATTGCCATTGCTGTCTGCAAGGCCAGAGTTTACAGTTATGTAACTGTATGCATGTTTTGCAGCTGTTTTTTTTTTCTCGATCAGAGCCCAATGGACAAAGTTGAACTGGGAGACAGCCCCCAAAGAGCTTCCAAAAGGCTGAACCACTTACAGTTGTTTTAACGAAAGAGAAATATGGGAGGTTATTCAGAAGAAATCCCACACCGCCTGCATTCCTGTTCACCCTCTTGGCATGCAACAGTTATTTACATCAATATTGTACTGCAAACAGGCTATGTGACCTGGCTCAGTTGCGGAGGATATTAGATTGCGGGATTAATCTGACCAAGTATTAGATTCACATCAGTGAAAGCCCTTTCCTTCATTGTGTTTTTATTCTTTTGAGGACAAAGAAGAACAAGTATTTGGGAGAGAATGAGGAGACTAGTTTTACGCTGCTTGTCTCAATCTGCCTTAGTGTGAGAAGATTAATTGAAGTGGATATACAGAAATGGTAGTTTAAGCATCATATCTTTTTACATATATTTATATATAAGCATCATAAAGTTTTATTCCCAGTAGTTCTTGAACGCTCTCTCACTGCTTGGATTCTGTTGTATTAGTGGCAGTCGCTCTCCCCACCGTCTCCAACCACATCTTCCCTGCACTCATACTGTACAAATACACCTGGCCACCCACGGAACATGATATAAAAGCTTTAAAAACACATCCTGTCTATTCTAGGAGAAAGAATGGGTCCATCCAAAGAAAGAAAGAAAGAAAGCAAGGGGTACATACTGAGTAAGAGACTCTCAAATGCCATGGTTCCTCCTCAAAAGGGCTTCCGACCATGTCTCTAACGTGTGAATCATTCTACGGTACCTTGGTAACTAACCACGCTTCTATATAAATAGAAATGTTTAAATAGCTGTGAGTCACAATGACTGATGAGAGATAGATTGTAGACTTCCTCTTGTTCAGTTGTGGAAAGAAAAAAGTACTTATTCTATTTATTTGACTTCTATTTTACCAGGAACTGTAGAAGCCTCAAATATTTCTGGAGTATATGATGAATACAAATGCCTTTCTCAAAAGTACTAGTCAGTCACCTTGCCTTACCAACATTGTGAGTTTACAGTAGTTTACAGCAGTTATTCTTCTCAAACAAATGACTTCAGCCACGGTTACTGAGACAAAATGTTTGTTTTGTTTGGATGACAGGAGACCAGAACACCAGTACGGATAAACACATGAGTAATATCTTAACAATATTACATAATTACTCCAGAGAATGTTTAAAAAGACACAATCCAGCCCTTAAACAAAAATCAAGGTGTTCCTGAAGCAAATGCCTGTGCCTGCTATATGTTTTTGTTTTGTTTTACTTTCCTCTATTGCATGGCTTTCCTCTAGCAGCACCTGGTGAGCATCATGGAGTCGCATCAGCAGACTCTTGCTTTATTGTGCACAGAGGAATTGGTCTATAAATAGACAGAGCAAATAACCAGCATTGTCACAGGGTAGAGAAAGAAGAGGCATCTAGAGCTACAAGCCAGTTCAGCCTGGGCAGTTCTTTCCCTAATAGACTACAATAAAATGGAACGATGGTGTAATTTATAGATGTCATGCAGTGAAATTTATGTTTTTCTATGACTGTACACCATTGATATATTTCATCGATTGCATAAAAGATCTCTTTACGTCACTTTTCGTCCTGATATGTGTCTGTTTTTGTGAACAGTGCCCTAAGGTCCATGGAATTCTGGACAACAAAAAACTACTTAGGATCATGGTAAACCGAGGAACATTTTATTATAGAGAACAGTTTATTTGGGACTAGAACATAAAACAGATTCTCAGCAGAAGTGTTTTACCTTTCCACTTTTGAGACAGCCAGGGCATCTATTACGGCATTACGGCCATAAAATTAAAACAAAAAATAAATGAGTCGGCCTTGTGACTTGGCATTGAAATCTTTCCATTACACTCCACTCTCGCATCCACTCAGCAAGAGTGACAGGCCTGGTAGGGTTTTGGATTTAGTGGACGGCTGGGCTGATGGACGCTCCTGGCTGGGCTGAGGGCTTCAGGCCTCTGCAGTGCGGATCAGTGCTGGCGGACGTGCAGAGTCGATTATTTGCGCTGATGCTGATGCAGCAGCTTTTCCCAACCTACAGACAAGGCTCGCTGATATAGAGGAGTTTACGCAGTGACACAAATTCCTGGCTCAGCTTCTGCACTGCTGTCAGTCTCAAACCCAGCACTGGCAAGAACATAGGGACACAGGATCCTTTGCATCCCTCCCAGAAAGGAAAAAGGCCTTAAGGTCATGTTAATGAGAATTAACCTTACAAAACAGATCTACAATCTGTAATATTTCTGTAGAAATTGTTTATTACCACTATAATAATCTATCATATATAAAACTGTTGCACACCGCCATTGCAAGATGAAACAGTATTACTCAATAAAATGTAATCTTTTTCATCAAGGCCTGGCTCTTTGACTTTTAAATATGAATATTTAGTTCAAATGAGCTTAAAATAATGTAGAACCATAAAATATTTAAAGAAAGTTACATTTGAACGTGGTAGTGCATATGTGGAGATTCTGATTGTTTGCTCGTTATGCTAATCACTTCCACTGTGATAATGTGCTTTTTTAAATTAGCTTTCATGTTAAATGGTCAAAATAAAATTTTCCTTCAGTGGAGCTTTATTTTAACCTGATTTTTCCCCCCCAAGGGCGAATTGAAATATACCATCACTGATAGTATGGTTTTTTTGGGAAATTAGAAACACCACAGAACTGAAGAACCCTGGCGAAAACCCTGTCCCTAAATAAACTCCTGTGCGGTGTCTTTCCAGTCCAAAAATACTGTTGTTTTCTAAAAGTAAGTAGCAGTGAAAAGTGTAAAATGTAAGATATTTTCACTTGGCCTCACTCTAGAATAAAAGCTGTGAAGCCTTAGTGCTCCTGGCTGTGTTCCTGGAGAAAGCAATCATGTGAAGAGTGCTGAGTGTCTTCTTCCTCTTGGGCAGCCGAGGCGGGTCAGCAGGTTCTGTTTGGCCGCTCCACACGACTCACAGCCTCACGAGACCAAGGCACAATTAATCAAAGCTTCACTCCCCTCACTGCAGAGGGACCTGCCTTGCTGCATTGGCTCCAAGTTGTCGTAAGTGTGCCACATCGATAAATATGTTAAAGGCTCTAATGTGATTGAGATCTCAGAGGATGAGAAAATATCCTCAAAAGTCTTTGAAAATTTTTTTTTATTGAGCTCTAATCGTTTTAATGGCACTGCTAATGGACTACAGGCTTAGTTCTATTCACAGAGAGCTGGGATTTAGTGCTCAAACCAGCCTGGAATACGGAAGGCTCTGATAGAGATCATTTCACTGAAGCCCCAGTGAATGCTGGATTAGCCCTGGTCTGTGATAGCCCCATCTTTTTGGTTAACTTTTTTTGCTTTTACACTCTTAATTAGAAAGTCTGTCTTGGGCTTGGACTGGGCATTCTTTAAGGGTCAGGGTGTCCTAATGTGCTGAGGTGCGATAAAAACACACAAAATAACAAAATAAGGGACAGGACAGGAAAGTCATGAGTCATAACAATAACAATAATGTCTTGACCTCTCAGGGCTTTTGTGCAGAGTGCCCAGCCAAAAGCACAAGGACTGGTAAAGCTAACTGGCATTGTAATCATAATCCCAAACAAAATATATAATACTATGTTTACAGAGCAATGTGCTTTAAAATGAATGATCAGCCCATGTTGTTAGTTTTCTCTGATTACCCACTATTTACATGACTACTTCCACCCATGCAGTAAGGAAACCACTGTGTTCAGACAGACACAGTAGTTCCCCAAATATTCAGCTGTTCCCCAGATATCTGAACATTTTAAAAGAAAGTCTTTCAAGGCTCTCCAATAATATTCTTGTCTACAGCAGACAAACATCAAACTGATGTAGATATTAGTAGATATTGCTGCTAAGGACCAATCACTTGTTTTTGCCACTGTGTGGCCCACTAATCTGTTTTTATTGTCTACTGTCCTGTCTTTAATATTTGTAATATGGTATGTTGTCTATGTACAGCCATATGCAAATGTTTGGGCACCCCTTTTCAAATGATCTTTTATTGTTTTGTTAAAATATACATCCTCTACACAGAATGCTGAATTATGTATGAGGATTTAATGTGGTGCTTTAAGTTGTCCAGGTTCAGTATATAATCATTTTTATATGAGAAACCCTTAAAGAACCTCTTTTGTAAGGTTCCAGTGTTTAGTATAGATATATTTCTGTTGTATTTATTGACTGCTGTAACATTATCTAGTGGTCTGCTGTTGTCTTGTTGTAAATGTAGTGATCTGGTCTGAGATAATTATATTTGCTCCTCAGTGAACACAAATACATGACTTGAACGCAAAGGATGGGCCGTACTAAAGCCCATGGAAAGAAACTGAGCTACTATTTGTTGGATATATGTGAGGATCACACATGTGCATAACTGCACGCTGGATCAGAGCTCATCCCCCTCCAGATAACTTTCTCTGTCCCAGAAGACTGGTCTGAACCGGTTCTCTGCCTCTTGACAGGAAGTAGGCAAGGCAGGGACAGCCAGCTGTTTTGGAAGGAGCTCTTCTCCTCCAGCTAAGACTTGGAGCTCAGGCAGGAAGTGGCAGTGCGGTGCAGGTGATCTCAGCAGCAAGGCTGAATGAGCCGTTTGTTGTTCAGGTCTCTGTGTTGGCTCGCTCTTGCTCCAGCCTAATGCAAGACTGCTGCGCCGATGAGTGTAAACAAGCAAGCGGCTGTTTTTTTTCCCTCACGCTCAGCAGGCTGACTAGTGCTGGGCCTGAGGAGCAGAAAGAGGATTTTTCAGCATGGCAGCTCTGACCCATTTACCTGCATGGACTCCCAGAGGAATGCTAAAGTTTTTCTCTCTGGGCTGGTTTCCCCAATATTACTAAGCTTCCCCCCTGGAGAGAAACACTAAGAAGCCTCACCGCAGTCACAGTCACATGCTTGCATGTCAAATATTTCAGTCAAGTGTGTATACATTTGTAAATACAGCATGTGTTTTGCAGGGGCCACTTGTCTAGAAGGCACACAGAGAGAGATAGAGAAAGACTGTGTGTGTGTGTGTGTGTGTGTGTGTGTGTGTGTGTGTGTGTGCTTGTGTGTGTGTGTGTGTGTGTGTGTGTGTGT
>JBBPDB010127362.1:0-16869 GCA_037974465.1 Brachypetersius altus
CGGTCTTGGGGATCGAACCCGGACTTTCTGGTCACGGGGCGGATGCCTTAACCACTAGGCCATCCAACTGCCCCTGAGGATCTCACTCCAAAGAAGCAGGAATCACTGACTTAATTTTAAAGTTCTGGAGACCTAAATGTTCCACTTTCTCAGAGATTCTGTCCTTAATTACAAAGAGAACTTTTCTTTACTACAAATGTTTGAATTTATCCGCTTGTTATAACTCTTACCTGTGTGTGATCTCCTGGAGCCCTCAGGTTATCTGTGTGTGTGTGTGTGTGTGTATGTAGTCTCATAATCCAGACTTTAAGACCACCTCAGTGGGTGGATCCCACTCACTGCCTTAAAGACAAGAGCCTAATAAGGATGTGGTGTATGCTAAAGGTAAAAAAAAATGCATGCACGTTATATATTATTCAGTAATACTTTAGACAGAATAGTTTGAATTGCGGTGAATAAGCAACTAAAAGGTGCACATCAAATCATCTGCTTTAAGTTTTTATCATTGCTTTAGCTTTTTAATTACAATGCATTCTGACTATTGATTTTATTAGAATGTCAACATTTTATGTTTAAGTTTTGGTGTCAGTAAAAGTGCAAATTTTAAACTGAAACAGGGAGCCAGTCAAGATGTGATTGGTCAATTCTAACCCTTAGATTATGTGGGGTGAGTAGACGATGGAGGACAAAGACCTCCCACCCACGATCTTCCCCTCATGATGACACATACATTTATGGTTATTACAATTAAAGTAAATTAATTATTATATAGTAAATTATAACATTTTTAACTATAAGTGCTGGAGAGAATAAAACATAGATTTTCTTAGCATTTTTCCATTAATTGTGACAACTTAGCCTTTCAAAATTTTAAAATATAAACTGGAAAGGCCCCAAATAGATGGATAGATAGATAGATAGATAGATAGATAGATAGATAGATTTAATTATTTAATTACATTACATTTTAACATCAGTGTTTTTTCCTTTGTTAAAGCTTTGCGTTTGAATGTTCAAATATGTTTCAGTTCTTACCTGTGCATGGTGCTTCAAACCATAGTGATCTATGCACATACGATGAAGCGTGTGAGAGAGAGAGTGTGAAAGAGAGAGTGTGTGTGTTTTTGTGTGTGTGACTTATAATACACTCTGTTTCCTGGTATTATCTGCTCCTCTCACCACAGAGCCCTCTGACAGAAGTCTGTGTTCAGAAAGCAAACTGAGTAATCAAGTGTTTAAATAATAAGTATTTTTACCCCTGGGAGAGAGACAGAGACAGAGAGAGGGACAGAGAGACGGATAGACAGAGAGAGAGACAGACAGAGAGTGACAGAGAGAGAGACAGAGAGTGACAGAGAAAGAGACAGAGAGAAAGAGAGAGAGACAGAGAGAGAGAGCAAGAGAGAGAGACAGAGAGAGAGCAAGAGAGAGAGAAAGAGAGAGAGACACAGAGAGAGAGAGAAAGAGAGAGAGAGAGAGAAAATACATCTCAGTCCAGATTGTTTACATGTGGGACATCTTGATCTGTAGGTCTACATTGTAAATATCAATCCATATGATTCAGTCCTCCAGAACGTCAACTGAACGCCATGTAAACGCAGTACTGGCATTTTCTTTACCTTCGTCGAGATTTCAGCAGAAAATGACGCAAAAAACGTTGCATGCAACCCGAACGTGCAGCCAACCGAGTGTCAGGGCTGAACACCTGTGTGGACGCCGTGATTTGCTCCAATGAGCAGAAAAACGGTCAGCGCTCAGTCTGCGTTCAACTGACACCACGAATGCCTGAAAAACGCCAGATTCAGACACCTATCTGAATGAGGTCCTAGAAGGAGTGAATAGACAGACAGACAGACAGACAGACGGATGGATGGATGGGGTATCTCTATAAAATAGTGACTGTGTTTTTGCATTATTAAAATAAATGGTGCCGCATCTCGTCCAGACTTGTCAAACTGCAGAATTTGTCAAGAAATTAATTCATATCAGTAGCTGTTCACTTGTTTATAACTTTGTGTTTGGTTGATCAGTGGTCGAGTATTGATCATCTAACAAAGGTTCGAATGTCTGGTGGTAGAAGCATTTTTATTTTTTGAAAAGTTGTCACCGAACACTGGTTTTATAGCAATCATGCTATGACACAACATATTTTCTTGTGGTGTGCAGACATACACAAACCTAAATATACACATTCTAACCCATCTGCTCAGAGATCTTCATCACAGACCGGATGTTTTAGTAATATGTGTGTGTGTGTGTGTGTGTGTGTGTGTGTGTGTGTGTGTGTTTGTGTGTGGCTGTGTATTAATGATGGTGTGAGGTATGGAAACCAGAAAGTTATGTGACTCATTGCAGCTATTTTTGAGACTCCCATTTATGCACTTTGTCAAAATTATATATATATATATGTCCCCTTATATATTAGGGCTGTTAAAAATATTGTATATTTGCGTTAATTTATTTTCTATAATGCTTTAAAACAAAATTGATCACACGATTAATTTGATTAATTAATTGCGCTACACATGCCAGAAGAAGAAGCCAATTCTGCTGCTGAGTCAAGCTAGCGATGGAAGATAAATACATGCTGTTAAATGAACAATTTCGCTTTAAGTTACTACCAGATGGGGATTTGGACCAGACAAGGGTAATATGTGTGCTTTGCAAAATTGAATTCAATTACCACCGAAACACTACATCACTATCATATAACCTCAAGGAGGGAGGGAGTCTCCGACAGTTGCAAGAGTTTGGAGCGAGGAGTTAGGCTTTGTCCTTTAATTCAAGTTACTTAAAGCTAAGTTTTTGTCTTAACACAGAGATTCTTTCAGGTTTGAAGATGTTATGCATTTTCTATTCAAAAGTAAGATTGTTTTTATCTCACAGAGAGAGAATCTCGTGCGTGTTAACGCCATTAACGGCAAGATTACAAACGGCGTTAACGGCGTTAAAAAAATTAATCTATGCCCACCTCTAATATATATATATATATATTTCCATACAAATGTCTATACTGTCTCATATTTTTTGTATTACCTTTTTTGTATTACTTGTATCACTTTTTTGTGTATTTTTTATTTTGTGTTGTATAGCTTTTAATCTATTGTTTTTCTGCTCTTACCTTTGTACTGTCCACTTTCTTGTGGGTTTATCTTATCTTATTAACCTGACATTACTTACTTACTCGCTGGATCCCCAGTTTTTTGGAGAGTTCCAGAGCAACTCTGGTGTTGATAAAGCTGCTACAGCCTCCTTCCAAAGGGTAAATGATAGTAGCCCAGCCTCCCTACCACTCAGCAGCTAGTTCTAAGAATAGACTAGTCTGAATAATAGTCTGCTATTAAGACATGGAACTTTCCAAGATCTGCAAGTAGCACCCCCACATCAAGTGAAACCCCCACATCACCTACACAAATTGGCTGACACTGGAAAGGTGATGCACTGGCAGTATATAATGCAGTGTTAAAACCATCTACCTGGAAGGGTCTTCAAAAGGTAACCTTAACTATGATCTCTTCACAAAACTAACGCCTAAAGTATCAACAAAACCCTTATATAAACCAGAGGCGTCTTGGAATCAAGTGCTGTGGCCTCAAACCAAACTCTTTGGTTATGGTCATCAAAGCTATGCCTGGAAAATATGGGAAGTATTTCAATAAGAGGCACAGGAAACATTATTCTGGCGACAGAGAGAACAATGAGTCTCATGAAGATAATATATGGGATAAAATATCAAAATCAGCCTTGAACTGAATACTAAGGTTTTGGACTCCGCCACCCTCAGACTTCAATAACTTTTGAGGTTAAATTTTAAATATGCCTTATCTTTGCATGTAAGAACATCTATGCATATTTGTTGAACTACAATTGTTCTTTCAAGAATAATGAGGAAGTCTACATCAAAAAAATAAATATGGTTTCCTGGCAACAAGACAGTATCTTACTACGGACTAAAATGGTGTTGAAACATATGCACATGTTCCATTTATCCTGGCAAATTCTTCTGAGATCTCAGTATTTCATCTACATTCAGTGAGCTCACAGCAACAATACAGCAAATCATTTCTCAGTATTTGTGGCATATGAATTCAGTCCATGTTTGCTACAGTTTTACATTGAATGCAGTCCAAAAAACAACACAGTCAGTATCTGTAAGCAGAAAAGCTCCTTTCAGCAGGTATCTTTGACATGTGGGTCATGCCAGGAAGTGTGTCAGCGAAGTGGTGAGGCATTTGTCTGAATTAGGCACTTCACATGGGCTTGGTCCAAGATATGCTTCTAGAATGGCCACACCCAGTCTGACAGGCCTTCTCCTGTTTTGCTAGAAGCTCAGTATATGTGCAGCAGTTAATAATTAACTACTACAATGACTTCACCTGATCATCTTATCTGCTGTAAAACCAGCAGGTTTTTGAGACACAGCGATCACGACAAGTTAGCATGGGAGAGTTTATTAGCAAGATGGAGGGGTCGGGTTTCAGTCTCAAGCCTTGCTGATCCAGCCACAATAGCTTCAAATGTCACATCCTTCATCTCTGCCTGGTTTGACCCTCTGATTCTGAATCTGCCTGATGTGGTGAAATTCGTCACTCATATTAAGAAGTGGTAGAGTTTCATAACTAGCATGGAGAAGTGATAGAGTTTCATAACTAGCATGGAGAAGTGATAGAGTTTCATAACTAGAATGGAGAAGTGATAGAGTTTCATAACTAGCATGGAGAAGTGATAGAGTTTCATAACTAGAATGGAGAAGTGGTAGAGTTTCATAACTAGCATGGAGAAGTAGTAGAGTTTAGGTACTAGAATGGTAAGTGGTAAAGTTCTGTATTAGCATAACATGGTAGAGTTTCAGTACTAACAAGATGAAGTAGTAGCGTTTCAGCTTTGTGAATCTGCAGAAATATGATTACAGCCTGGGGAAGTTAGTTCTAGCATGGTGAACTGGTGAAGCTCAGTACTGGCAAGGTACAGTTCATGGTAAAGTGTTGGAGTCTGAGCTGTGAAACATAGTTATTTTTAATGACCTGTCTATAATAAATTTGGATGATTGCGTTTCATTTTTGTTTGATTGATGTATCATTGGAATATACGGTAAAAAGACTTTGCTCAAACTGACCACTGCTTTGGTCTTATTAGATGACTAATTAAGAGACACCAATAAAGTGAACATATATTGAAATAAATCTTTAAAAAAAAAACTTAATTAAAAAACTAATTATTCTCTCCTATGTCAGATATTCTCTTTAAAGCAAATTCCAAACCCAAGACAGCAAATTAAATATTAACAGCAGTCTGCATGAACTTGGCGTGAGACGCCCACTTTGGTTTGCAACACACCCACAGTGTGGTTATAGAACCATTCTATGAAACCTCATGCTTCAGTTTCTTCTGAACTGGGCTTCTTACAAACCTAAACAAAGTCAAGATGCCATAAACAGTTATGAGGACATGAGTCTTGTGCAATTCAGTCCTCCCCACTGACCCTTAGACTAGAAGGGCCCATAAACAACTGCGAAGGCTTCTTTGAGGGAACCACTTTTAATGCCTTAAAGAACTATGTTTGAAAAGAGATCTGTGAGTATAAGAGTAGTGTGAGTGTAAAGATCTAAAATAAAAATCTGCAACTTGAAAAACTTTGTATGTATACACCAGTGGCTCCTGATCAATATTTTTGGTGAAACAAACCACCCTTCATCCCCAAAGCGCGCCACGAAATATGATGTATCTTCTTTCTCCTGCTCCCCTCAATCTCATCATAGTTAGTGTTTAATCACTACAAAATATAAAAAAGTATTTTATTGTACATATCTTACAAACATGTAATAGTAATGTTTATTTCAACAGTATATAATTAACAAATTTTCTTAATCCCAAGAAAATTTCTCACCTTAGACCAATAAAAAAGTGTTATGATTTGTTTTGTATTATTTTTCTTGCTGCAACATTGTTTCACCTGTAGTCTTATAGAAGTGTGTATAGTATACACACACACACACACACACACACAAACCTTATATATGAATATTTGCCAAACTGTGTGCTTCAGATATCACAAGAGTAAGACACAGACACCAATGATATAAATATCAGAACTCTGTTTCTTATGGTTCAAGCAGCAAGATTTCTAGCTACAGAAAAACAGAGAAGTAGCAGTTTCACCTGATTTTTCACATTCTGCAAGGGCATATTTGAAATCATTTTCCCCAGCTAAACCAAAACTGACTGCACATACAAACACCGTGGTCATACAACGGACAGGATGTCTACATAGAAAGCAGACATGCAGTACATGTACCTACATATTCCCATATTAACTCTTAACAGACAGACAGACAGGCAGACAGATGTGTGTGTGTATATATATATAGCCATGGGAAAAAATGAGACCACTTGTCGATCGCCATAATAGCCCAGGAGAAAAAATACTATTCACCTTGGACAGAAGTAATGGAACACCCGGGCGAGGTAAACGATATAACTCTACTATGGAAAACGAGGGGTCTTTGGAAAGGTCTCACCGAGTCCTATCTAACTGTGAAGGTTCACGGAGATTGATGGTTGCCCTGCCTAGAAAAGCTGTGAGCATGTTTCGTTGGGGTATAAAGTATTAATAATTGGGAAAGTATTATGTTTTTTATTCCTTCCTGATTTCCGAACCAGTAATTTAGGTCAGGAGCGACCCGAAACCAGTACAGAATATAGGATCGGTGCATCTCTACAGTCACACTTGCTCACACTCTGATCTTAACATTGTTTTAATTGTTGTAGTTGTAAAACTATGTAAGACTGTTGTGTAATTTAACATTTCCAAGGTAAAATAAATTATTTATATGTAGGATTTTTACATTTTTTTGTTTGGAATTTTGAATCAAGTGTGGTCAATAGTGACATGTAAAATTGTGACATGTAAGCAATACATACAATAGCTGTGTATATCTGCTTCAGCCTTCAGATTCTGTACTGAGTTTGGATTTTTTTTTTTGGTATAACCTGGTCATTTTACACTCTCGGCTCTTTCGTAATCCACTGAGTCACTTCCTCACACATGGGTGCCATTTATTCTCAACTAGTCCATGAATGAGGTCCGGGACCAGTCCGGGAAGTGGGTCCTGGCTCACTCGATGACGTCAGGGGGGCTGTTTCTAACACGTGTGGGTGTGTGTGATGATTCTGAAGACTGAGTGCGTGTCTGTGTAATAAAGCAGACGACTGTGTACGCGTGGGTATGTATGTGATGAAAGGCTGTGTGTCTGTGATGTAGCTAAAGTGTGTGTTTGTGATGATGCTCAAGACTGTGTGTGTTTGATGAAGCTAAGGATTGTGTATGTGTGTGTGTGTGAGATAATGTCATGAAACTGTAGGCTGTGTGTGCGTGTATGTTTTTGATGAAGTTGTAAACTGTATGTAAGCTTTGCCCCTCAGCCGCCTGTGGGCTCGGCCTGTATTATCAGAGACCAATCACAGCGCAGGAGGCGCGGCCTCCCCCCAAATACGGGTGGTAAATAAAACGCTCCGGCGTGTTTGCAGGTCCAGTGGTGACAGAGAACTGGACAGTACAGCGGTCAGATTATTCCTCAAACTGTCACACTTCTCATCACAGGGCCGCTCAGAAACATGGATGTGGTGAAGAAGATCCTGCTGGTGCTGCTGGCACTTCAAGGTAGGAGTTTTAATATTAATTCCAATCCAAGCAGTGTTATGTTTGGCCATCAAGGAGACCCAGAAGTGAGTAACTTGTTTCAGTGCCCTGTGATTGTGTATACAGTCTAAGTGCAGGTATGACTAGAACAGCTTGAGTTCTCAGCACTTCAGTAGAAGTGAAAGTCCTAAAACTCTTAGTTCTTCCTCTGCTCTGAGGTCCCTGTGCCACTGTTTCCAACATGTTTCAGCCAATTAACTGTTTCTGTTCTCTTTTTTTTATTATTATTATTGTCTAAAATAACATGCCAAAGCTTTGAAATAGCACGTGGAAGCAAAAGTAACCCAGTCCATGTGCTGAACCAACAAAACGAAGTAATCAGGGACTAAATGTTAATGTATGGAGTCCCACTGGTGACATCCCTAGAAACAATGGGTAGCCATGATATAATAATGGGTGAGAATGGGATCCTAATCTGTGGCCTGACTTAGTAAATAGTGCAAATTATTGGTCATATACCACCTTATTAAGCAGTTGGACTTAAAATTCCATTCTCACAATTTTAAGTCACAGCCAAGATCATTTGTTTAACTATAAACAAACGATCTCGTTCTTTTATTCAGAATGTCACCAGTGGAATGCTTCTCTTAGGAATCAGAGGTGTAGGAGTGATATTTTGAGAAAAAATATAGTTATGCATATCAAATTACAGATAGATAATGCCAAACATGCTGTATTTTAAACGTGAATGCAGTTTTTATGTTAAATATAAATGTTAATTTGTCTATGTCTGTTTGTTTATCTGCCCAAAGTCTTTCAATTTATTGCAAAAAGTACTGAAAAAATGCAAATGTGTCAAAACTGTACAGTACATGGCATTTAGTAAATGGAACTAATTACAACACACTACTGTATATCATTCACTCACTAGGGTCGCCGGTACCCAGGGCCTATCCCGGGGGCCAATGGGGGCAAGGCAGGGACTCGCCCTGAGCGGGGAGTGCCAGCCCACCACAGCCATTACAGTATATTTGTATGCAAAATGGAAAACGAATCTGCGGTTCATTGGAAGTACTCCAGGATTTAGAAATGCTTCAGGAAGTACTGTTTGACATACAGTACTTTGCAAAAGTCTTAAGAACCCAAGAAAAGTGTAGTTAAAAGCTGTTTACTCCTGGACAGTAGTTGTCCTGATTTGGAACAGATTCTCCTGCAGATTGCATGCCAGACTCAGCGTGTCTGAACACCTGCCCCAATCAGAGGTTTACCTGAGAGAAGTTGAGATCCTGCATAGAGAAAAAGTCACTCTAAATTGTAATGTATGAGTTTGGAAGAGACTGCTGCCATCACTCATGTCAGAATAATCCAAACGAAAGCTGCCTTGTATTAACATAAGAAACGGTGTGAACGCTTCTGAGCTTTCTCAAAATGATCATTTTCAGGAATGAGCAGAACGAGCCTGCATGTGGGTGAGATTAGCAAGTCATTATTATGTATGTGGCTTTTTTCCTTTTAGTGGATAAAAGGCTACAGTATAATGAAATAAAGTTTAAAAAGTAACCTGGCTATGTTTTGCCATTATGGACTGTAGAAGAAAGTACTTACTTACTCTCTTGTGTGAACACACCACAGCACACAGTGTAAACAGTGTAAAATTTTCCACTGCAATCAACCCGTTCACCATGTGAAGCAGTGAGCTGTCACCTATCCAGTGCCCAGAGAGTTGTATGTGGGCCAGTATCTTGGTTAAGGGTACCTCAGTGGTGCCACTAGCAGTCCTGGGATTGGAACCAATGGCCCTCTGATCGCAGGGGCAACTTCATAAACACCAGGCCACCAGCTGATTTCCAAAATATGTTTTAGAGCCAGAATAGGCCTTTAAACATGAGTTTAGAGAACCTGGGTAACAATACAGTGGTCAGTATGTGCTGTTTGTGGGTGTAAATGATGCAGACTGCATGAGACTGCAGAGAGCTCTGAACAAGCCATACAGCAGTGCTTTAAAATGGGTGATCCAGCTTACTGACCATAAAGCAGCCAGTGGACTGGAACCGTATTGGAAGAGAATCAGCAGGATCAGATAGTGCTCTCTCGCTCTCCTTTTCTCTCTTTCTCTCTCTCTATCTCTCCCTCCCTCTCTCTCCCTCCCTCTCTCTCTTTCTTTCACTGTTTATCTCTCTCTGTCTCTCATTCTCTCTCCCCTCACAGTCTTTCCCCCTCTCTGTTTCCTTCTCTCTCTCTCTCTCTGTCTCACTCTCTCTCTTTCTCCTTCTCTTTCTCAGTCATGTCTCTCACTTTGTCTTTGACCTTCTTCCTGACCTTACTTTTCGTTCCCTCTCTCTCTTTCTTTCTCTTTCTCTCTCTCTTTTTCTTTCTCTCTTTCTCTCTCTCTCTCTCTCTCTCTCTCTGTCTCTCTCTTGCTTATGCTGTAATCTGTCATCTGTCTTTCCTCTGACCCCTGCTCATTTACTCCTCTTCTCTCTCTCAGGCCGGCTGCTGTATCCGCTGACTGCCTTTTTAAGGGGTTTCTTTGTGTAGTGCCTGTGTCTGGGTGTGTGTGTGTGTGTGTGCGTGTCAGCAGTATTTAGTTTTCACAGCAACAGACGAGAAACTTATCAAGCAGATTCAGTCAGAGTTTAATCACATTGTGGTATGTGTGTGGGTTTTGTTTTTTTACTGTTCTGTTTAGCTTTGCTATTTTCTTCTTTCCACTACTGACTCCTGCAGAGTGTGGACAATTGCACTGCCTGTGTTGAACTATATGTGGTCATTGTGAACCATTTCAGTTTTTAAAAAAATCAGAATGTTTATGTTTTCCTGCCGTTGCATCCCCTGGCACTGGGCGGATGAAACCCTTATTTTTTATCAGTGACGGATGTCCATATTTAGATCAGTTCCGTCGTATCACGAGTTTTGACCCACAGTTCAGTTCAAATCACGATTCGTTGGGGGGGTAGGACTGCTTAATGCCAGCAGTACCATCCGAGATGCCATTTTGTTTCGCGTCGTCCTGATGTTTACCACAGAATTATGAATCAATAAACGCTTCAACACTGCTTCTTTGCAATACCGTAAATATTGTCTGATTGTATTGTTGCTCTTTTGGTTTTTTTTTTCGTTCTGTCTGCACTGGTTCTTGCATTGCTCCATGGTCCTGAAGGCACATGTGTACTGGGTGTATGTGGTTGAAATGACCTACTTGACTTAATGCAGTAGAACTGTGTGTGTTACAGCAGATAATGCACAAACCTGTGTAGTCTTGATGCCCCCTCAAAACTAAATTTGAACAACATTGCAGGGAAAATAAAAAGGTGGTTAGTGAATCAGAGCCTTAGAGCTTCTAAATGCAATGTCTTGAAACCGTGCCTTATGGGTGTTCAGCGGTTTTGGCAGGATTAGTTCATGTAGTCTCTACATGAGTTAGTAACATGACAGTTGGTATCCTACCTGCATGCCTTGGACATTCATTGGCTGACTGGGATGTAGAGCCACATGCCTACCAGATCAGACAGAAGAATCTCATAGTAAGTAAATAATGAATCATAGACATAATTAAATTATAGATAGACATCACAAAGTGCTGAACAACGGAATTCTATAAAAGCTATAAAATGCATAATAGAAAACAAGAAAGGAGGTCCACTGTGTATTGAGAAGCATGACCATTAAGTGAAAATGCTCAATAAGTGAAAATGAGGATTTTATACTGTATTCTAGCATATTGGTTCGTCTGATGGTGGGTTAAGCCAGTAAAATAGAGTTACGGAGCTCAAGTGATGAGAAATTAATAAAAAGAAGCCATTCAGATACACCACGAGAGGGGCTCCACCAAAATGTGAAGCACAATGATTTGGAGGAACATTGGAAAACAAAATCATAAAAAGGAGTGTGAGAAAAGACGCGTGTCACATGAGATCTGTGTCAGTTGCGTGAGGGCTGGCAACACTAAGTCAAAAAGCATCGGACGCACTGCAGGAGCCTTAGACCACAGACGTTCCACTAGTGCCAATTGCAGAAAGTTGAGGCAGGCTGGCAAAAAAAAAGAATAGAAAAAGAAGTCAAATGGGCCTCGAAGAGCAGTACGTGAAGAGAGAAGGTGGTGAAGTGTTTGTAATTCGGTCACACAAAGAAATCAAAAGCTGGAAATATGCAGAAACGGATAACTTACATAAAAATAATAATAATAATAATAATAATAATAATAATAATAATAATAATATCAAGAATAGTATAGTGGCCATAAAATCTTTTTCTTTATTCTACAACAGACATACATTTCTACAAACCAATCAATGTCCAGTACAGAAACATGCAGCCCACGCAGGTGATGAGAGCATGTAAGTGTGTCATGCACACACCTTTAGTGCGCTTGCAACATGAAACTAACTAGAGCAAATATGAGCAGCGTTTTAAAAACATGGACCTTGGAGTCAGTCTTAGACTGTAGCTGGATTGTCTTTTCAGTGTGAACCTGAAGCCATGTTTCATCACATGGTGGCCTGGTGGTTAGGGAGTTGCCACTGTGAGTGGTAGGTCGTGGGTTTAAATCCCAGGACTCCCAGTGGCACCACTGAGCTACCCTTGAGCAAGATACCGAATCCACACACTGCTCTCTGTGCGCTGCGTTGCAGGCTGCCCACTGTTTCACTTGGTGAATGGGTTAAATGTAGTGAAAGAGTTTTACACTGTTAACACTGTGTGCTGTGGTGTGGGGTGTTCAAGTGGCTCACTGTCAACCAACTCTAGATTTAAATGGAGCTTAAAATAATACAGTAACAATGTCATTGGTTCACCAGCTAGTTAGGCAAGCAGTGTTAAAAGGCATACAGTGGAATACTGTACATCAGTAACTGAGTGAAATGTGAAGGCTGTAAACTGGCTGTGAAGAAAAATGACTTGAAAAAAGAAACATTTTTTAAAATTCAAATAGTAAAATATGAAAGACACAAACAAAATATGAAAGGGTGTAATACAAGCTACTGGTAAATGATATCACACGCAAATATTTGGGACTGTCGAAATGATAGTGCCACATTAGGAGTAAGACTAAAGGTGACCTCAGCCCTCATCAGTACTTAAACCTTTCAATGTGTTTACATTACCTTTACGGCTGAAGGTTTCAATCTGTGCTTTTAACAAGCTATTATTTTTAATCATTATTTAAAACCTGCTCTTCATGTCGTGAGAGACACTTTAATGAACATACTTGCCTAATTGGAATGGAATAGCAGGAAAATGCATATATAGCCCCACGATTGTAGGAGTCTAGGATGAACTAAGATAAGATTAACAGCTTGAGAGGTTAATGTATTGTAGGGAGAGGCAGCCCAGAACATGAGAAACATATTTGCGGGGCCTGAACTAGCCCCACTTGGACAGGATCAAACCTGCCTGCCCTCAATTGCTTTCAAATAATCAGAGGCAGCCGTCAGCACTGGCCAGAATGTGTGGAATGTCTATAAATCTTTTGTTTCTCTTGATCCCATCAGAAGGAAAGAGAAAAGGTGGATTCAAATGGGAGATTATGAAAAGTATGAATTAGGGAGGCTGTGGATTGGTGTGTGTCCTGTGTAGAGTTTGGTAAATGTTAAATCCAATGTCTCTTGATTATGAGGGGCAAGGGAGCCCCACAGCATAGCTAATGAAGGCAGTGTGACTGCAGGAGTTTAGATAAGACCGCAGAAGTTTTTAGATAACCGACCAAAAAATGAAAATGAACAGCCTTTGTCTGTTGTTCTGGTTTATCAGGGATCGGGACAGTGTTCAGTGAGGGTCCAGGGTTCAGTGTGACATACAATACAATTAGGGTGTAATACAACACTGAACAATTTACAAAACATTCAAAAGAGTATATTAAACTGCAAAATACATTCATATCTCTTCTGAGTAATTCCTGTTTACTGTTTTCTATTGAGACCATGGCATCTTGTTGCTTCTTATCATCATGAAGCAGAGGGGCCCGTATTCTTTGCCAATTCAAGTCGTCAAGTGAAGATGTTTCTTGTCATTTCAACCATCTACACACAGTACAGAGTGAAAAAACCTTCCTCCCGGGCCTCATGGTGCAACATAAAGCAGCACAAAACAACACTATTTCGGACAGGACAGGACCACACAGGGTGCAATAAAAGTGTAGGACTTCAAAACAGACAAGCAAACAATATGATACTACAGGACAGGACAGCATATTGTTCAGTAAACAACAAGCAGGAACAAGAGTGAGTGAATCAAAGATTGTGTCAGATACTATATTCCTGCACTATATTACCACTATTGAATATGTGAAAATGCAAAGATTTATGGGATCTGTAGTATTTAAATGACAATTTTAGGTACAAAAAATGACTACAACAAGATACAAAAATGAGGCAGGAGTGTGGAATTGTTTGAGGGGCTGTCAGTTCGGATATGATTTTGTTTTTTTGTATGTGGAGGTTTAAGTGTGTATACATGTGTTTTTAGGACAAAGAAACACACTCACATGCAAATACCTAGCCAGAAACTCTCTGTTAATTCTGGGCTTATGATTTTGATCTCTGTGGAACATCAAACTTTCTGCTAAAGTGCTGAAAACATGGCTGTAAACGAGCTGGAAAACAATGACAAAAACAGCCGTGTATCTCCCTACCATTAAATAGCCCAGGCTGCACACCCAGTTCAATTTGTGTACCTGGTTTGGGTGAGATGCAGACAGTAGCCTACATTTAATTTCAAATGTAAATACACACTAAATTCAAAAGTCAAGTCCCATGTGGATCAGATCACTGATGTGGAAGCAGCTGTAATCGTCCAGTGTTTAATTGCATTCATCACTGAACTTCCTCAAAGAGAGCAGTCGGCAACCTTTTTTGGCCACAGACCAGTTTTATATAAAGCAATATTTCTAATACAACTAAAAACAAATTGCGTAAAAATACGAAGAGGCGTTTTTGTTTTTTACCCATTTACTAGCTTGTGGGCTAAATCTTTGATGTACCGTATCACGTGACCAAGTTGGGCTCTTATAAAAACGACTATAATCAATAAACTGTTTCAATATATATAATAAAATGATTGATACCAGTATGCATCCCGGTGGTTTGGGACCTCTACTCAAAGAGACGTTTTTTTACAGACTGATATATTATTGATTTTTGAGTGAGATATGATGCTGGTGGTCATATCAATGCTTAGGGTGTCCCTATATTATTATATTAGTATTAGAAATGAAAACCAGTGAGGGGACCCCCTTCTAGATGTTTGAAGACATAAAACAATTTTGGTTAAAATATAATCCAGGGGAAACAGTGAACAGGCCTTTTTTCTGCTACAGCATATCTGATGGTTTGTAGTAGGATGTAATGGAATCTCTGCATGTCTAGTCTAGTGGTGGTTTTCTCCCTGCAGGCTGTGTGTAGAAGTGTAATGTGTATGTGTGTGTGTGTTTATGTATCTGCAGGTTGGAACACTGAGCAGGCTTGGGGGTTTAATGTAGGAACAGTTGGATT
This sequence comes from Brachypetersius altus, assembly GCA_037974465.1. Taxonomy (NCBI): domain Eukaryota; kingdom Metazoa; phylum Chordata; class Actinopteri; order Characiformes; family Alestidae; genus Brachypetersius; species Brachypetersius altus. The sequence continues at coordinate 15,127 of JBBPDB010127362.1, forward strand.
CAAAGTGTTCTCAGGAGCAGCCGTGGAGGAGTTTGGATACACGGTCCAACAGTTCACCAGTGACCAGGACAAATGGTAAACAGTGTGTGTGTGCACGCGTGTTTCTGTATGGAATTAGATCTTTCATTCAAAGTTCCTGAACTGGTCTTGGCATTGAGTTCTAAGAACAACATTTAATCAGTATAAAAGCTTTACATGACCAAACTGGACCTCAGGGCTCTCTAACTGGTCCACATTTCTAGCTCCTAGTACATAGAGGCCCGTCTGGGGGCTTTCAGACCAGCGTTAGAACCCCTAGTTCTTAAAGTGATGGCATACAAGGAACCAACACTTTTAGTTCCTGTAATAAAAGGTTTTTCACCAGTTTATGGGTTCCTACATTATTTAGAGGTTGGGTCTTCATACTCCATCTAATTTACACCAAAAAATAGTTCTTCCATAGCAAGGAACCCTTTCTGGCTCCTTTATTTTTAAATGTGTGCTTTAATACACGTTTTTCTGTTGGAAACCAAAAGTGGTTCTGCTACCATAAAAGCCCAGAGGACCATTTTTAGCCATTTCTTTTAGCATTAGCCTTTAACTAGCTTTGAGCCTCTAGAGATTTAAAAAGAGTTCCTCACAGACGTCTGATTAAGAAAGAGAGTTCTTACATGCATACAAGAGACGAACGAAAGAAAATAACACTATGTTTAGCTGGTGTGGACCCTGGTGGTTTTATTAAACCATGATCTCATGCACACACACCCACACAGACACACAGACACACAGTACACTCTGTACATGCTCTCGGCTTCTTTATATCTTTCTCCACTTCACATTACAGAACTGACACAGACACTTCCTGTGGTCATCTATAATGATGGTGGTTGTGATCTGTCCTGCACAAAGTTCCTTTACAGTTTATCTGAGCTCAAATGAGTTCCTTCCTTTCATTCGTTAGAAAAACATGCAGACCCTTTTCTGTGCCGTGCCACACTTTCTCCACAACTCAGCGGATGCAGCAGCTCAAGCAAGAACAATGTACGGGATACAGGTCTCACCAACTACTGTATAAAGTCTAATTGGGTGTATCCTCAAGAATTCCCCACCAAGACCATAATTCTTCATTGTATTCATGTACTTTTTATTTGTATTATTAATTCATTAGAGATTCATTCAAAGGGCTGGAGAACCGCCTTCGTTACTGCTAAAGAGAAACATACTCTGAACAGTATGTGTAATAGCTATATAATTGCCATGTTTATAATGAATATATGAATTATGAGAGCTTGATATACTGCAAGTACTGTTACATTTTAAAAGTGCACAGCCCATATATTAAAAATAATCTGAGCAGCCAATCAGAACATGTGGCATTTACAGGTGGCAGCTGGGTGACCTAATGGTTGGGGTGTTGGCCCTCCATTCAGAAGGTTGTGGGTTTGAATCCCAACTGCTAGTGTCACCACTGAGGTACCCTTGAGCAAGGTACTGTCCCCACACACTGCTCCCTGGGTGGCCCTCATTGGCTGGCAGCCACTTGGTGAATGGGTTAAATGCAAAGAAAGAATTTCACATTGTACACACGGTGTGTTGTGGTGCGTTCACGCCTGACTATAGGGGTTGATAAATTAATAAATAACAAATATATCACACTTCTAAACACAGTAACAAGTTTGTAACACATCTACAGTGGGGCAAAAAAGTATTTAGTCAGCCACCAATTGTGCAAGTTCTCCCACTTAAAAAGATGAGAGAGGCCTG
>JBBPDB010127378.1:0-16866 GCA_037974465.1 Brachypetersius altus
GAGAGAGAGAGAGAGAGAGAGAGAGAGAGATCTAGATTAGATCTAGATCTAGAAGTCGGGAACGAGATACAGAGACAGTGAGAAAGAGTGAGAGAGACAGAGAGATCGAGAGAGAGAGACGATCCGCACGCTCCGGAAAAGTCAGGAACAAGAGAGAGAGGTACAGAGAGAGCGCGCGCGAGAGAGCGACAGAGAGAGCGAGACAGGTTTAAAACAGGCGTGCTCCGGAAAAGTCACGAACGAGAGAGAGACAGAGAAAGAGAGTGAGGGCGAGAGAGAGACAGAGACAGAGACATCGAGAGAAAGACAATCTGCACACTCCGGAAAAGTGACAAACGAGAGAGAGCCAGAGAGAGAAAGCGAAAGAGGATGTTCAGAAAGAGGAAATAACATGTTTGAGTATTTTTATTTTTCTCAGTTTGAGTTTCTTTATTATTTGTCCTCAACATCCTCTATTGATTGTCTGCCTGTGGGCAGCAGCCAATCCTCAGCAGAGGTGAGAGGAAGATATATGTGTGTCCTGAGTACGTGGCAGTTGGCACGCTGTTTCCAGGTGCAGCGAGGTGATAGTCAGCTGGACAAGGAGAGAAGGACAGTGGATGTGAATCGGTGGGCTGGAAATTGTCTCTAGTCCTCTGCATTTGTCTGAAATGACATGCATTTCGTACCACAACACATAAAAACAAAGAAAGGTGATGAGACAAAAACTGTATTTATTGCTCATTTTTAAATTAATATCATAAACCCAATATGAACCTAACTAAACCTGTCACAGCTCTATACTCCAAATCATGAAAGGAGGTGAAATTGCATATTTCCATTCTTTTCAGAAGTTTTATTTAACAAAAGAAACAGACACGAGGGCCTAAGCATAAATCAATATTCAAACATACAGAGACAGGAGTACCCACAATCCAGGGCCAACCCAAACTGACCTAAATACCAAAACCCTAAACCCACAAATCAATAATAACACAACATCACTTTAACTGGCCTTACTAGTCAGCTGAAACAAATAATACAAACAAACTCAAGACCGGTGTGCTCAGACATGTAAAAATAAAAGCTCTTTACAAAAACACAGAAAATGATGGCTTCTAGCAGCCGCCAACCGTGACAAACCCAACGTTAAAGAAAGAATGCAGTGGTTTTCCAATGGAAACAGGACATTACATACGCGGTTATTCAAAAGTCAAAAGTCAACCACCAACGTACAAACAAATGGAGACAATTGATAACAGAGGACATAACAGAACCCTAACCCATTTATAGCGACAGTGGGTATGGAAAGTATTCAGACCCCCTTAAATTTATCACTCTTTGTTATATTGCAGCCATTTGCTAAAATCTTTTAAGTTCATTTTTTTCCTCATTAATGTACACACAGCACCTCATATTGACAGAAAAAAAATTTGTGCAGATTCATTAAAAAAGAAACATGGAAATATCACATGGCCCAAAGTATTCAGACCCTTTGTTGTGACACTCATATATTTAACTCAGGTGCTGTCCATTTCTTCTGATCATCCTTGAGATAGTTCTACACTTTCATTTGAGTCCAGTAGTGTTTGATTATATTGATTGGACTTGATTAGGAAAGCCACACACCTGTCTATAAAAGGCATTACAGCTCACAATGCATGTCAGAGCAAATAAGAATCATAAGGTCAAAGGAACTGCCTGAAGAGCTCAGAGACAGAATTGTAGCAAGGCACAGATCTGGCCAAAAATATCTGCTGCACTTAAGGTTCCTAAGAGCACAGGGGCCTCCATAATCTTTAAATGGAAGACTTTAGGGATGACCAGAACCCTTCCTAGAGCTGGCCATTGCCAAACTGAGCTATCGGGGGAGAAAAGCCTAGGTGAGAGAGATAAAGAAGAACCCAAAGATCACTGTGGCTGAGTTCCAGAGATGCATTCGGGAAATTGGAGAAAGTTGTAGAAAGTCAACCATCACCGCATCCCTCCACCAGTCGGGGTTTTATGGTAGAGTGGCCAGGATGGTCAGAAATAAGATTCTCTGGTCTGATGAGACCAAGATAGAACTTCTTGGCCTTAATTCTAAGCAGTATGTGTGGAGAAAACCAGGCACTGCTCATCACCTGTCCAATACAGTGCCAACAGTGAAGCATGGTGGTGGCAGCATCATAAAGTGGGGGTGTTTTGTAGCTCCGGGGCAGGACGACTGGTTCGAGGGAAAGATGAATGTGGCCAAATACACAGATATCCTGGACGAAAATCTTCTCCAGAGTGCTCAGGACCTCAGACTGGGCCGAAGGTTTACCTTCTAACAAGACAATAACCCTAAGCACACAGCTAAAATAACAAAGGAATGGCTTCACAACAACTCCGTGACTGTTCTTGAATGGCCAAGCCAGAGCCCTGACTTAAACCCAATTGAGCATCTCTGGAGAGAACTAAAAATGGCTGTCCACCAACATTTACCATCCAACCTGACAGTACTGGAGAGGATCTGCAAGGATGAATGGCAGAGGATCCCCAAACCCAGGTGTGAAAAACTCGTTGCATCTTCCCAAAAAGACTTATGTCTGTATTAGATCAAAAGGATGCTTCTACTAAATACTGAGCAAAGGGTCTGAATATTTAGGGCCATGTGATATTTCAGTTTTTCTTTTTTAATAAATCTGCACAAATTCTGTTTTTTCTGTCAATATGGGGCGCTGTGTGTACATAAATAATAAAAATTGATTTTAGCAAATGGGTGCAATATAACAAAGAGTGAAAAATTTAAGTGGGTCTGAATACTTTTTGTACCCACTGGTCTCAGGGTCCATATCTTCCACAGAGGATGCTCTTCTTACACACTTTAGTACACAATTCCTGTCTATTTACTGAGGTGAACATATTGGAAAACCATAAAATGTGGCCTGCGCAAAGCTTATGGCACATTTTCGAATTTATTTCGAATGCTTCTCCAATATGTTCTAATACGATAAATGATAAATCTGTGTACTTTTACAAAGAAAATGAATTTAAATTAGTTTAAATGTTTGCATACAAATCTAATCTCCGTTTGTTCCAATATGTATAAGTAGATTAGATTTACAAATTGAACAGCAATGAAAATGAAATGTGTGTATTTCTGGTAATTATTTTGGAAAAGTAAATGAAAATATCATGTTTATTCATATTTGTGAATGGTAGAAAACTTTATTCATTATAGACTTTTTAAAGATTATATGCACCTACTATGGCAGTTGTATCTATATCATAAGGGGTTTTACACATTTATTATCATATCATTTTTCTTACGTACAAAATTTGAAATAAATGGCTCTGGTCATAGTGTATATGTTACATTTTACAGCATTTAGCATGGGGAACTGAAGGGATAGGATCTGCAGCACAGAGAATAACAATTTAAACCCTGCAAAATCAAAGCCATCTGCTCATGCGGTAGACGAGTGGATGTGAGGGAACCACGCAATGATTTCTAAACTGATTCGAGCTGTTCCTCATTGGCCTTTTGTAAAGACTGAAACACCTGACTGAGCGTGAGCCTGTCTGAATATGTACTGGATTTGCCCAAAGTGTTATTGCCTTGAGATCACTGTCAGATAGTGAAGATGTCAGAAAAAGATTAATTTGAAGTTTCTGTAAATCAAGATTCACATCAAAGGCATCAGATGTATGTACGAAAAGTGCCAACAGACATCCATCCTATCCACCCAGCTTTCCTCTCAGGTCCATCACATAACTGCTTTCAAACACATCAGATTATCTTTTCTTCTTACCCTTTGTAGTTTAACAGTTTTGCAGCTGGTTAACTCTGAAATCATGCTCATATTAGTAGTTTTGCTGTGAAAACAAATCGTTTTTGATAGTTGCCACTACGGCACTGTATGGGGCAGCTGGTGGCCTAGTGGTTAGGGCATTCACCCTTTGATCAGGAAGTCGTGGGTTTGATTCCCAAGACTGCTAGGCACCTCTGAGGTACCCTGAGCAAGGTACCCCAGGCACTGCCCACTGCTTCACTTGGTGAATGTGTTAAATGCAGAAGAAGTATTTTGTGCTGTGGTGTGTTTGTAGCTGCCTGCTGCTTCACTTGGTGAATGGGTTAAATGCAGAGGAAGTATTTTGTGCTGTGGTGTGTTCATGTATGACTGAATTGACACTTTCACTTTAAACAAACCAACACAATATATATATATATACTTCTGCACGCAGGCATTGCCAAATGTGGACATTAATTTGAGTTCATTTGGCAGCAGTAGTCTACAATGAGAGTATTGGGTGCTCATCTACAATACTGTTGAAGTTTTACAGTAGAACACAAGTGAACACTAGAATAAATGCAAATAAATAAAGTCATAACAAGTATCAAGATCTTTATTTCCTAATAAATGTTATAGAGACACTGAATGGTTTTCTGTCACATTTTGAGGGATGTAAGAGGCATCTTATAGAGCTAACATTTATTGCATTGTATGGCTGATGACTAAAACAGGTTCAGAAACACTTGTGTGTGTGTACGTGTGAACTGGCTTTAACAGAAAAGATTTTCAGGCTCTTAAAGATGACAATATCACAAAATCCCATTTATTGGTACAATACTGTGGCGTCAGAGACACACATTACTTGCCTCAGTGTGAATTCCCTGGCATGTTTTCATTCATCTGTTCAGGGTCACTTCCATTAGTTTGTCAAAATAGCTCTGGCTTGTAAATTGTGATGAAAACATAGGCAAGATACACCCCTTCTCATCTTTCTTCTTCAATGTTTTCCTTTCCATTTTCTCATCCACTGCACAGTCTTTGAAGGAGCTGAGCTGTCAGGCTTTAAGAATGAGAAACACATGGACATCTGCCTTCTAAATGGTTCTTAGTTCATGGCTATTAAGAGCAATTATGTTGGGTAAGAATGGATGGAAAATAAAAAAATTTTTTACAACAATGACAAAATTACAATGTAAATGGTTTAAATATGACACCTTTTTCCTTGCACAATTAAGAACAATTTGTAAGAAATCTGACAATTAAGTAATCATACTTTCAGCAGACACTAACTAAATACTAACTTGCAAAGTGCTACTGGAGAGGAAATAATTGCCTTGGGAAAGTCCTAATCAGAGATTTCACACCTTCAAAACATGTGGCAAAATCATTTGTGGCCCAAATCCCATCAACACAAGCTTGGCTCAGCTTCCGGCTGTGCTCAGCTAATTTGACCAGCTGTAAACTGAAGACTTGAGAACACTCAGTGCAGAGATCAAAGACATCTGAGCTTGCAAGACAAGACTGAGGTGACTATTTTGGGAAGAAAGAAAAAAAAAAACAATTCAAGGTTGCATTTGGGAAGATGATTGACACTAAACAGAACTCATCAAAAGCAGAAGCTTGCTGTCAGCAACTGTGCAATCTGACACCTCACGGCATGAGGAGATTACTGAAGATTATATGGGTTGCTAGCACTGACTCCAGGCATTAGCTCCAGCTCTGCACAGATTTCTTGCCACTTTCTCCTGGTTGGAATCCCCTAAGGGTTTATGCCAGTTAGTGCTTGCAGCAGATCAGATTACAAGCACTGCGAGTCGTTGTGAGTTAGCCACTAAATGTAAAGGGCAGAGCTCAAACATTGTCTTTAAAAAAGGAATGTTCCTCAGTCAGTTTCAGGTTGGACATACAGTTCTAGATGGAGGTTCCTCAGACTCACTTTAACATAAATTGCTCATTCCCAAACCATTTATTGGACCATTGTGATTCTTCTATGGTGTTGCTACAAGGAACTTGCTAACAAGAGTGCCACTTATAGAAACGTATCCATCCCTTTACTTCCTGCACAGCTGATGCAAGGCTTTGCTCACTAGGATTCCCAAGTTTATTCGACAGCTTCAGCTTCTTCAAACTGCAGATGCCAGAAACTAGGCTGCCGTTCTTTAAATGTATGTATTTCCATCACATAATAACAAATTTATTATGATGCAAATTTATTCCATCCATTATCTGGGCTATTTTTCCTTGACCACACCAATGCAATCACATACTTCACTGGTATATATCCATTAAAGTTCATTCAAATATTTCCACCAAATCAGAAATATTGCTTTGCAACTGTTGTAAGAAAACCATTAACTGAAAGGTTCCTCTTTGTCCTCACTACTTTTCTTTTAAGGTTCTTCTATGTCACTGTCCAAATCAACATTGCATTTCTTCTGTTATCCCATATGAGCCCTCACTTTTTGACTGGAAATAGGTCTGGCCATTTTCTACCATCTGAACTGTTGCACTGCCTAATTGGTTTTTCCTTCACACGAACAGCTGCTGGAATAACAAGGCAGGAGGAAGAGATTATGGTCCTAAACACATTTGAGCTGCTCCAAGACTAAAAAGATTGATGGTTTGTATTACCAATGAACACAGATGTGTTTTGTGTGTAATGTCAGAGAACTTTGCTTTTGTTGTCCAAAAAGATGGCAATGTAAACAAATATATTATCATAATGCCTGCAGTTGTCTGTTTGACATACAGCAAAACTCAAACTGTACTGGCAATTATGGGACCCCTCAGTTCCACCACTTTTTATATTCTTTTTTTCTTCCCCTCCTTGACTCACTGCCCCATTCTCAGCTAATTGTAGAATCATGCTTTGGGTGTTTGTACATTTTGATCACGAAATGTGCTCTGAACCTGAGAGCCACTTGCAATATATCAGCTTTACGTTAAAAAGTGGATTTTGTCTTTTGTAAGTAATGCATTTTAAAAGTATCTATATGAAGGCAACTGTAGTTATAACAATGCTTGCAACACCTCACCTTCTTCCAAAACTAATTTGACAGTGTTGCTTTCTGAACTAAAACTAAAAGCTCTTTTTGGAACCATTTTCCCTGTCAATACCCCTACACTTCACTTTAATGTGATTAAAGTGTAGAGGTATTGTGTTGGCTAAACTTCTAAACATGGATGACTGCCCAGCGCTTATACCATTTTTCTCTTATATTTTGAATTTGCTGACACTGGAGGAAATTCTGCTTGACAGGATTAAAGAAAGCTGCTCAATTCCCTGGATTTTAATGGATATTCCTCTCGGCAGCACACGAATTTGCGGATGCAATTTTACTCAACACCTCAACCTGTCTAGATAGAAAGCTCATTTCAAGGGGAGAATACGCCAATAGGCTAACATAAAGCTTTAGCTTATGCTAGTATTATCATTATCTGTTATTAAATCATAATCTGATTCCTCTGAATCGACACTGACTTACACACACAGATAGTATTGCTATATTTGTAAAGACATTGCATTGTCCAATCCAATCCAATCCAATTTTATTTATGTAGCACATTTTAACAACTGAAACACTTTCTAAAGTGCTGCACAAAGAACATACTATAAAAACAGGAATAAAATGAAAAACATAATTTAATTTACTAACATTAGTCATCATTATAATATAAATAAATAAATAAGAGCATTAAACAATACAACTAGTAAAAATAAAATAAATAAAATGTTGCCAGAGTACCATACAACTCACGCCATGTTAAAAGCTGAGAAGATGCTAAAATTGGAATGATATGTTCACGCTTTCTGCTCCCAGTTAAAAGACGCACTAGTTTTGAACTAACTGTAAGCGCGAAAGTGCGAAATGATTCCTGAATAAAGTGCGATACAGTAGTCTAGTCGCGAAGATATAAAAGCGTGAACAACTTGTTCAAAAGTTTTTGAAGATAACTGAAAAGAAGATAAGAAAGAGTTCACTTTCTTGTTAAATTTAAAATCCCTGCCTATACTGATGCCAAGGTTGATGACCGATGGCTTGAGGTCATTATCAAAAGGACCCAAATCCATTTGTGAGTCTGTAGTCCCAAAAATAATTACCTCCATTGAAGTTTTTCCTGAAATGTTTCCAGAAAGTTTCATTATGATCTACAGGTTCCTATTATTATAAGGAATGTCCCCTTCGGTCCTCACAAAGAGAAAATATAAGATATATAAGACTTTTTCTTAACCCTACTATTGTGTTTATTTACACTTAACTACCTTTTTGTTCCTGGTCACTTTTGTTGAGCACTGTCTTGAGAACAGACCGTCACTCTGCAGGTGAAGAGGTGTAGTGTGGGTCTTTTGGACCCCCAAATGGGCACAGACCTCTCCGGACACTTCCGTCTCAAAGTTCCGGCCCTGGTCGCTGTGCAGCTCCTCTGGAACTCTGAAATGGCAAAACATCTCGTCCACCAGGACAGCAGCCATAGTCAATGCGCTCTGATCAGGCATTGCGTGTGCCTATGGCCACTTAGTAAAATAGTCCATAACCACTATCACATAATGGTTTCCCCTGTCCATCACTGGAAACAGCCCCAACACATCCACAGTAACTTGCTCCATAGGAGCCCCCACCAGATAACCCTGCAAGTGTGTTCTGGGACGCAACAGTCGCTTCTGCATGATGCAGGTGTCACACTGCTGCATGTTGTATTCCTGCATTGGCAGGGGCACTGTCTTTTACCTCCGTCCTCTCGCACAACGCTGGGACAGAGCATCAGCGTTCCCGTGCAGCCATCCGGTGCGGTGCTGAAACTGAAAGTCGATGGTCTGGAGGATCTCTAGCCAGCGAGCTAGCTGGCCCTTGGACTCCTTCATCAGTCACGTGAGCGATGCATGATCGATATGCAGATGGAATTTCTGTCTGTACACATAAGGGCGAAAGTGTTTAAGCGCCACCACCACAGCCAGCAGCTCATGGACTGTCACACAATAATTCCTCTCTGAACAAGAAAGAGAATGGCTATGAAATGCCCCCCCTCCCGAGACAACACGGCCCCAAGTCCGACATCGCTCGGTATCCAACACAAAAGTCTGCTGGAGGTCCAGGTAAGCCAACACAGGCTCAGAGATTAATGCGGTCCTCAGCGAAACAAATCCCAGGAAAAAACCCTTCTGTGTGAGCCGGTGTAGTGGCAAAATCTTTTGCAAAGCACCAGTAATATTACGCCAAACCCAAGAAACTCCGGAGCTGACGGATATTAGCGGACACGGGCCAGTCCCTTACCACGGCGACCTTTGCTGGGTCAGTGCCTACACCTTTTTGCTAATCACATGCCCCAGAAATGCAGTTTCATGGTAGAACAGATCGCCACAAACACCTCATGCAAATTGTACAGTTCAGTCTCAGAGACTCTAGCATGTACCAAGAGATTATCGAGGTAAACCACACAGCGCGAGCGTGGAATATTCCTGAGCACCCTTTCCATGAGCCGCTCAAATGTGTCCAGTGCGTTGCCCAATAGTGAACGCCGTCTTCGCCCGCGCCTCTGGGGCTAATTCCACCTGCCAGTAGCCCTTTCGGAGATCCAGTGGGCTGAACCAGCTGAACTGTATTTACATTCATGACCTCTACAGCAGTGGTCACCGACCTAGTTAGTTAGTTATGGCCACACTGCAACATCTGGCTAATGAATTTCTTCAGAGGTCTCTGACTGACAGGAGAAGGGGGATGTCCAGGATGATAGATGCAGGTTGGAGTTAAACAAGAGAGGAGAGTCGATCTACTGGAGGAGGACTGGTAGCCATTGACCTATGAATACTGTGCCATATAAACATATGCATGTTGTTTTGAAGCTACGATAAATAGTATTGTTCTATTTTCCACATCCACAGTCAAACCTCTTGATTTGCTGTTTTGGGCTGGTTAGAAAATGTCATAGCATTTTCAAGTAGGCAGTAACAGATGCACCACACCTTCAAATTGATTCTCAATAAGCTCTTGACTTTCTTTTTTCTTTTTTCTTTCGTTTCCTCTCTGCTTCCTTAAAAGACTAGACATGCCTTGAAGGTCACATTTTCTTCCGCTGTCAGGTTACACTTTTCCATTCTCTTGTGTTCTCTGTGTCTCCACAGATGGGAAATGCCTCTGAAGTCACCTTTGTGTCCACGATATCCAAAGAGTATGACTTCCTCCTTGGGACTACATACATGATCTTCGGTAAATTTCAAAGGCCAGCTGGTCTGTTATTTATGATTTATGGAAGGATTTATGAGACTACATAAAAACTGTTTCAGGCCTTCATAATCAGTCTGATTACAGATGGGTCCTCTCAGCAAAAGCTCAACCCAAAGCTTGCACTGACATTATATTAACCTTTGAAAAGACACATTCTCACAAGCAGTTACCCACACACACCTCAGCTGCCACTTGCATTTCTCTTGCATGTGCACCTAAAATGGCTAAAGGAGAGATTTCTGAAGACAACAGATGATCCACTAACACAAAAATTTAAAGTAGAATCACTAAAATGCTTTCCAAATGTTTAAAAATTATTAAAAGAGAATGAGTGACTCCTAACAACTATGCAAGACCTGACAGACCACCAAACCAGCCTCCATCAGATAAATAGCACTTAAAGCTTTCGTGTCTGAGGAGAAAATTAAGCTCCTCTCTCAAAACACTGAACACAATAATATGTTCAAATTGATCCTGAGTAAATGAAGAACATCTGCACTAGAGCACCCAATTGGGATGTTTGAAATATGGAGGAAGGTGTCAGTTTGCATTGTGTAAAATAACTATTCTGTTAATTATAATATTTAATGTAACTAGTGCCCCGCCCTCCCACAATGTTCAGGTTCTAGTCTCATTAGCAAATTGAGCACAAAACTGAGTACAGATGTCATTCTACTTCATTCAATTATTTATTACACTGTTTTCAGTCTTAGAGATGAGTGTATCAAACCGAGAGCCCTGATTTTTCATTACACCAATTCTGCATTTCTGACAGAATTGGTTTTAAAACTTATGACTTATGTTCTGCTCTAGGGCTTATGAATTGTTGGGTTAGGCATTGGCTAGTTATTATTTGGACAGTTGTTGTATAGATTCTCTGACTGCAGTATCTTGGTTAAATAGTCAGATTTAAGCTGTTTTTCAGATAAGAAACAGTCGTGGAATTCTTAAGCACTGATGTACGTCGCTCTGGATAAAAGCGTCAGCTAAATGCCGTAAATGTAAATGTAAATGTGTGAATTTAAAGTCCTTGTGTAGGTGATGTAATGAATGCCACCCTTAAATTTATAAAAATGGACAAAAGCACTGATGTCTTGCTTCAAGCTCCCTGTGACTACTGTTTTTATCTGTGTGATGAGTTTCTCTCTCTCCCTCTTTCTCTCTCTCCCTCCCCCATCTCTCAGGTGTATTCTCTCTGATGGGAAACACTGTCCTGTTGCTTGTGGCATATCGTAAGAAGTCCTCTTTGAAGCCGGCTGAGTTTTTCATAGTAAATCTGTCCATCAGTGACCTGGGCATGACCATCTCTCTCTTCCCCTTTGCCATTCCATCTGCTTTTTCTCACAGGTGAGAAAACACATTTCACTCTGACAAATTTGACAAGAGTCTCTGCTAGAGTAGAGGCTACAATACCTTAATTTATTGTCAAAAATAAAATAAAATAAAATAAGTAATAAAATAATTGTACTAACTATAATTAATCTATTCTGTCCAAGAATGTAGTAATTCTATCTGCTAAAAGAAAACAATCCAATAGGACTGATTAGGCCATCAGAAGCTGGACAGATGTCTATCCCTCAAACATACCCAGTAAAATGCCCTTCACTGAAAATAAAGTAGTAAACTGATGAGTTTAACATCTTTAAGCTGTTTCCGCCAACTGATGGAGTGAGTGCCTTGCAAGACACCCCAGAGCACAAAACTGAAAAAATACAACCTCAATACTGAACATACTTGACCTGTCAAAGTAATCCTGGCAAATTACACTGCAAGGGTATTGTTTTCATGACATACTTTTATAAACTATAAACTATGTAAACTACATCTTTATTGTGAATTTTTCATTCAAAATGACTATGGCACTGTAAATGTAACAACTATAGCATGTGCTGTTGTAACAAGTAAAAGTCAAACAAATGCTACAAGAATGCAAGAACAACACAAAATAAGTGATAGTTGAATTTTAGCATGAAACGCTAGCACACAAAAATAAATACTAAGACAACAATGAGTTGAACTGTTAAACAAACTTCTCGGCTGAATAATTCCTTAATTCCTGAGTCATAGAGCCCACATTTAGAATTAAAGCTACAAAAATGGTCTGTTTTCACTTGTCACAACAAACAATACATATACAATACATCCCCTTGTCCAAAATTGTACGGCAGGGCTATTCAACTTCAATAGCAAGTGGGCCGAATATGAAGATTGCTGGGGGTTTGTACGCCAGAATATTTGAATATTTGCCAATTAATGACTAAAACATTACTCTATGATAATAGATTTTATATTAGTATGAACAAGCGTTTTTTAACCAAGTTCCATATTTATATTTTGCTACATTCAACACTTTTAGGACCCGCATCAGTCCCTACCTGTCATGTGATGTGGGCGTAGCACGCTTATCTTTTTTTGTTTTTGGACTTAATGTCAGTGCCGCTTTAACGGCGTCCAGTTCTAAACGAGAACGCTGACTGTTAAAGTCGTTAGAGTAGATATCACCCACCTAAAACTACAAAGGTTTTCCCCTCACTGTGTGTGTGACTGGATTCTATTCTTGTCTCAGGTTAAAGCACAGGCCCCTATTATTTCTAAATGTCAGTTCTAATGAGGATTAGCAGACCTTTTAAATGCTCTCACCTGTTTTCAGCAGCCTAACGATTCTCCTCCATCTTCCGTAACTGCCAGCCTTTTACAGCTCAGCACACCCATTTTCTGACAAATCCTGCATCTTTCGGCTGCGACTGGCTAATAACATGGCTTTCTCTGCTCGGATTGGCTAATTGGCTAATACCACACAAATCATACACTGTGATTTACTGGCAGTCTTGCGGGCCATAAGGGCCATATCCGGCCCACGGGCCGATAGTTGAATGGGCCTCTGTACCTAAAATCTCTCAGGCCGCAGTTTATCAAAAGTTTTTCAAGTTTGTTTCCTCAAGTTTGTATTAGAGCCTCTTTTATTCATTATTTACATGCCCCATCTTGGCCACATATTCTGGAAATATAATATAAATTTTCATTGTTACACAGATGACACCAAGCTCTATATTTCCTCCAAACCCAATTCCTCCTTCCACCTAGCACCATCTTGGACTGTCTTATGGAGATTAGATCGTGGTTCTCCTCCAATTTTCTCAAACTTAACAGTAATAAAACAGAAGTTTTACTTTTTGATACAGCCTCCACTTTAACCAAATCTCACAGTTTCTCCATCAATGTTGATAACTCCCCCATCCCCCCTCTGGGTGTCATACTGAATCACTTATTGAAACTCTCTTCTTTTTGATCTCCCCAATAGGTCTCTACATAAACTCCAAATTCTGCAGCATAACTCGTATTGCCTTAAGAGGGCACATCACCCCAGTTCTTAAACAGCTTTATTGTTTGCCCATAGAAGCTAGAATAAACTTTAAAATTTTATTTCTCACTTTTAAGTGCATCCATAACCTTGCCCCTCCTTAATCTTGACCTGCTTAATATCGCCACTGCTTCCCACTCTCTCAGATCTTCGTCTGCCACTCATCTTATTGTTCCGCCTGCCCGTCTTATCACCACTTTTCCTTACCTTCCAATTTTCCCAGTTAAATTGAAGCTCCAAACTGTCTCTGTCCCAATATGGTAGCTCCTTGACCTCTGATTGTTTCCTGGCTGTACCTTAGTTACAGTTTAAATATAAGTCACAAAACGTGGAAAATGGTCATGAAAAAATACATAATGACTGGTTTGGATACTTAAATCTAAGTGTGTATGGCATAGTATATTTAGTATGAAGCATTTTCTGAAGAGGTTTATTTTTATTTCATATTACATTTTATATTGTTGTCTTTGAGGATCTGTGTGTTTGTGCAGTTGTAGCATAATCAATCAATAAAGGTTTCTGATTCTGATTCTTAAAAATTAAATTCAGTAAAAATGTAGCATCTCAGTAAAATCTGATGTCAACAAATAAAAAAGTCAAACAGTCTAAACATGGTGTTTGCTCTCTTACACACTCATACATGTAGCCATTTGCTCCGCTCTCCACCCCCCTTCCTTTGCGGATTTCCCCTCCCACTTGAGGGCAGAAACTATATAGAAATTTCTCCTGGGTTCAAATAAAAGAAGTGAAAGAAATTTTGGGCATTGTTCTTTTTGCAGTGTGACGATTTAAAAAAAAATACAAACTAGGGCCAGTAATCAGTAATAGTCAGAAATATTTACAGCTTGTTTATCTGATGATCAAGTAACTGTCCGGTCTCTCCTTCTTATCAGATTTCTGTTTTGGTTGCCACTAGAATAGTCAAAGTAAGTCAAAGTCAAAGTAAACTTCATTGACATCTCAGCTCTTGGCGTATGTCCCCCTCTCGGCCAACACGGAGGCAGCCTGTTACTCTCTCCACTCTGCAGTTAGCAGAGTGCAGACACAGCATTCCCAGGCCATGATCATAATATCGGGTGAATTCAACCAGGTATCCCCGGTCTTACTGTATGCTAACACAAAAGAGGCATACAGTTCATCACTCTCTCTACCCTAGGGAGATCAGTTCGCAACCTGGTGGACCCTGTCTCAGTATATGAGACCTTAGTGTACAGGGAGCCATCGGTCACCCACACAGTGCAGAGATGATCGGAGGAGAGCAAGGAGACTCTTAAAGACTGTTTTGAGTCTGTTGTGTGGGGGGTGCTTTGTGACAACCATGGGGAGGACATCAACAGCCTTAAAATTCTGACAACCCACCTGAGGAAGACCCTGGAGCGGCTAGTCCTTGCTCAACTTCGACCCCTGGTGAGCTCATCACTGTACCCACTTCAGTTTGCCTGGCATTGGAGTGGATGATGCTCTCATCCCTCTCCTACATCATTCACTCTCTCACCTGGAGACTGCTGGGAGCTCTGTGAGAATCGTGTTCTTTGATTTCTCCAGTGCCTTTAACACAATCCTTCCCACAACCCAGAGGGACAAGCTCGAGTATACAGGAGTGGACCATCAACTCAATACATGGATACTGCACTACCTCACAAACCGACCACAATATGTGAGAACAGGGCAGGGTCGTCTGTAGTACTGGAGCTCCACAGGAAACATTTCTGGCACCGTTCCTCTTCACTATCAATATTACAGACTTTCACAGCTCCACCCACTGCTTCCTGCAGACGTTCTCTGATGACTCTGCAATAGTTGGCCTCATAAGTGATGGACATGACAACTAATACAGAGGTTTTGTGGTCTCAGCATTGCTTTATAGGGCAGTGATTTATACAGCAACCATTTATATAGCAATCTTGCATTCAGAAAGGGCCCCCCAGTCTCGGAGCTCATGCATTTGTGTGTTTTGCATGGACTCCCTTTTTTCTCTCTCTCTTGCTCTCTGTTAATTAATGTATGGTGTTCCATGTGGCTCTAGCTGCTGTACAGTTTGTTCTTTTCAGTAGTGTATTACAGTCCCAGAAGATCAGTGGTTCTCTGACTGAGGAAATAGCCTTGGTGGTAAAAGGAGACCCAGACCACTGATCTGCTTTCATGTCTCTTTTTATATAATCTCTAATTTATATAATTTCTTTTTTTCTCAACCATTTTTCTATGTATTGAGTCTCTATTGTTTCTGCCCTCTTCTGTCTTTATTGTGATCTGTTTCTATCTTGCTCTCTCCCAAACCCCTCTATTCTCTGAGTTTCTCTCATTTTTCTCCATCTCTCCTCTCTCTCTTTCTTGATTGTTTCTTGTTATTTCATTTTTCTCTTTCTCACTCTCCCCCTGATTCTGTCTCTTTGACTTTCTTGACTCCCCTCTCTCCCAATTCTATATATTCTTGTTTCTGTCTCTTTCTCTATTCTTTCTCTCTCTCACTCTCTTTTTCCTGGATTCATTTCTCTTTCTGTTTCTATCTTGCACTTGCCCAATTCTTTGTTTCTTTTCACTCTCTCCCCTTTCTCTCTATTTATTGATTTTGTTCATATAATTATATCTCGCTCTCTCCCTGACTCTCCCTCATTCTCATTCTTTGTGTTTCCCTCATTCATCTCTCCTTCTCTTCATCCCTCTTGTGCTTTTTCTTAATTTCTCACTTCATCTTCTCTCTCTCTCTCTCTCTCCCTCCCTCTCTCTCTCTGCAGGTGGCTCTTCACTAAAACGATGTGTTTGTCCTATGCATTCTGTGGTGTTCTCTTCGGTCTGTGCAGTCTGAGTAACCTGACCGTCCTCTCGTCCGTCTGCTGGTTCAAAGTCTGCTGCCCCAACTACGGTATATGCAAAAACCTCCCTCTGTGTGTGTGTGTGTGTGTGTGTGTGTGTGTGTGTGTAGGCTCATGTCCCTGCATAAATTTATGCTAAAACCAGCTTTTGAAAATCGTACCCATTACTAGGCTGGACAGGGTTTACAAAATGCTGACATGCTAGCACCGCTTTTATATTTAAATACACCCATGAGCAAAACAGGTGACACAACTTGATAACTTACTCAATGCGTCATAAGTTGGAATGAGTATAATGATGGTGATTTGGCAGTTTGGCAGAAAGAATTTCCACTTTCCCAGATTACCATTATTCAATTGACCCTCATTTTATTTGGGCAGCTGGAAGCCCTCCAGACTCTGTTAAGATTGGATTTATCCTTCATTAAGTGCTTGCCCATAGATCTCTAAATACCCAACATAATATCATCACTAATTACATGCTAAAAAGTGTTTTGTGGGGTCAATTTGGGTTTATATTCTAAAGTGAATTTTTGTGACCAGAAATGTGCATGGTGGGAAATATATTAAATGTGTTTCAGCCCATTTCAATTGCAGTACTAATATCATCATATTATTACACACTGTCACGACGGCGGGGGCTACTCCCCCACTGCCGAGAGCTTTCATGGAATGAAACCGGCAACCAGAACTCCATGATGACGTGACGTTTATTCAATAAAGTAAAGGGG
>JBBPDB010127402.1:0-16863 GCA_037974465.1 Brachypetersius altus
TCTCTCTCTCTCTCTCTCTCTCTCTCCCTCTCTCTCTCTCTCTCTCTCTCTCTTTAAAAGAGACGCTCGGCTCACAACTTCACTTCACAACTTCACTGGATCGCTCTTCACCCTGGAGATGTCACCCATACTGAAATCCATCTGGACCTTCAGGAATGGCTTGATTCTTTTCCTTACACCTCTGATCCTCCTCCCGCTTCCACTCGTTATCGGTACCAGGGTATGTGAATTCGACCTTCGTTCTGGGGAATGCAGTGCAGTGGATTAACAGCGGCTTTAATTTGCTCTGGGTTTTATTCACGTTCTTACTGCCAACCCCTCCACCCCCCTTGTTGTAACTCGTCCCGCAGCTGCACCGCATCACCCTTCTGCTTTCTGGATTTTGCTTCACCTGTTGAGTAGCTGAGCCGTGTCCTGGCCTGAGGTGCCCAGGATGATGCCACAGCCCTCAGCCGGTTCTGAGGAGCGTGTGAAGTTGTAACCTCAAGCATTAGAAAGATGCTGTATCCTAAAATGTCTTCATAACGGGTTCACACCGGGTCAGACTACCGACTGCTCACATTAAGGAGAGTCAGTCCTTTCTAAGTCTGAAGCATTTTAGTAAATACAGTTTTTAGAAATCAGGATTCGGTTCTGTTACACTGAAATGGTGTTTATTTCACTATGCTTTCACTATGAGCTAATACAGGTTCCATACCTGAGATGCTCTGAGAGTGTGGTGCTGAAAGTGTGTGTGTGTGTGTGTGTGTGTGTGTGTGTGTGTGTGTGTTCCAGGAGGCCAGCTGTGCCTATGTGATCGGGCTGATGGCGGTGTTCTGGTGTACAGAGGCTCTCCCCCTGGCCGTCACCGCTCTGCTGCCTGCTCTCCTCTTCCCCCTGTTCGGCATCATGGAGTCCAAAAAGGTAGACGGTCATCAGAGTTTGGCAATTTTGGAAGTTCCCAACTTGTGGGACAAATAAAGCTTTATCTTATCTTATCTAAACAAAGTGTTGGATTCATTACTTGCTCACAGCTGGGAGAAGATCGTTCTCAATGCTTTGGAACGGTGACTTACCTGGATTTCTTTTCATTCAATGTAACTTCTCTTTGAAATAAAGCCCCTGAAATGCGCCTCAAAGCTCCACAAATATTCAGTAGCTGCACTTCTGCAATTAAATGTGCCATTTGGGGTTTTTTAATATTTTTGTGGCTTTGACTGAGTATTTAAAAGAACGTGGAAACCAGTGCAGACTGTTTTGATTCAAGATTCAAGAGAGATTTATTGTCAGTACCACAATATACCCAGTATACAGGGTATCGAAATTCCATTTCACACAAGCCCCCATGGTGCATTCTGTCTAAGAAATAAATATAAATATAAGAATATAAAAACTAGCCACTAAAATTGAATATAAAGCTAGGCCTTACCCATAAATACTAATCAAAACTAAAGTTTCTATTTTATCTAACTATTGTACAATAAACAAAGACAGGACAATAGACACTACAAAAGTGAACGTGTGCGAGTGGTTCAAGGAGAAAGTGAGTTTCAAGTTATTGCCAGGAATATTAGACAAGACAGAATTGTGAAAATTGTACTAGTACAAATTTAGCATGAGGTAGACAATTTTAAGTGTGTTGTGCAACAGTCCCGTTTGTGTGTTACTTTTGTGTTATTTAGGTTTGATTCATCAATGCAGTTGATGTTAAAAATCTATATTTATTATTATGAGAGCTTATTATAGAGGAATCGGTGATCAGTGCTGTCGTGGCCAGATGGGTTTCAGGCTCCAGTTGCTTCTCACTGTCCAGAGACATGTAATAGAGGTAATTGAGGTAAATTGGAGGTGCTACATTGCCCCTAGGTGTCAGTGTGTCTACCCTGTGATGGACCTGCGACCAGTCGGGGGTGTTTTTCTGAGTGCAGGGAAAAGGCTTCAGCACTCCCACAGCCCTGGTTAGGATAAGTGGCTCAGATAATAGATGAGTGAATCATGTAGAAATGCCATACCAATGGGTTAACAACCCCTTTTCTCACTAATGCGTATTTTCTGTTTGTGAAAAAGACTAAGAAAAGCTGAAGACGGGTTTGAGGGAAAGCGCACTCGTTTCGGTAATTGCTGTGTTTTTGTGCGGCCTCCTTTCTCCAGGTGTGTATGCAGTACCTAAAGGACACAAATATGTTATTTGTGGGTGGCCTGATGGTGGCGGTGGCCGTGGAGCACTGGAACCTGCACAAGCGCATTGCTCTCCGAGTGCTGCTGCTTGTAGGAGTGCGGCCGGCCCTGTGAGTGACGTCTGCTGCGTAAAATGGACAAAATATCCTATTGTAATCGAACTGGCGCACATTAAGATCGTGATATGCTTTGCATTATTTGACGTGTGATGTCTGTTTACATTATTTGGCTTACATTAATGAATCTTTGTCACGATTGAATGTATAAGTTCGTGTTTTTCAGTCTGATCTCTTCCCGTTTCACCTTTACTGTATGGTCGTTTATGGACAGAGTCCTTGCAAGAACGTTTGCCCATATAGAAAAGCACCAAAGCACTAATTTCTAGCGCCTTCTCTTTGTTTGAATGGACAAATCTGAAATGAAAAGCTTCTGTACTGTTTCAAAAGCATGTTAGAAATCACTGGAAACAGATGCTCTAAATGGTTTGTAGAATTAGACTCAAAAACACGTCAGTTCCTTTCAGTAAAGGTGAACTCTTCCAGTTATCGGCATTATCATTAAGGAAATAGATCGCTTTTTAATGAAGGGTGGGATTTTCCCTGTAATCACACGCCGTTTTGATCGCTTTGTGTTGTTCTCTTTGTTTTTCCAGTAAATGATCTCCTCCTTTATTACGTATCTGACCCTTTACTTAGAAAGGAATAGAAAAGTTGCTGACTTTAAGCCAAAGCCATTGTAGTTACATTCTATGATTGAACATTTGGTACATGTGACTATAGAAAGCAGCTACAATCTCTCTCTCTCTCTCTCTCTCTCTCTCTCTCACTCTCTCTCTCTCTCTCTCTCTCTCTCTCTCTCTGACTTTTTCTCTCTCTCTCTCTGACTCTCTCTCTCTTTCTCTCTCTGTATCTCTCTTTCTCTCTCCCCATCTCTCACTCTCCCTCACTCTCTCTCACTCTTTCTCTCACTCTCTCTCTCTCTCCCTTTCTCTCTCACTCTTTCTCTCCTTCTGTCATTCTTGCTCGCACTCTCACTCTTTTTCACTCTTTCTCTCTCTGTCTCTCTCACTCTTTCTCTCGCTCTCTGTCTCTCCCTCTCTTTCTCTTTCTCTCGCTCTTTCACTCTTTCGCTCACTCTTTCTCTCTCTCTCTCTCTCTCTCTCTCTCTCTCGGTTGTAGGCTGATGCTGGGTTTTATGGGTGTAACCGCTTTCCTCTCCATGTGGATCAGTAACACGGCCACCACGGCCATGATGGTGCCCATAGTGCAGGCCGTGCTGCAGCAGCTGAACAGCCAGGAGAGCGAGGCGGCCCCGATCGGCTGCGGCGAGGAGGAAAGCCTGGCTCCAGACGCTCAGTACGGCCAGCTGGCCAAATACAAAAGTGGACAAGGTCAGAGGGTTTACCACGTTTACTGTCACCTGAGTACATCCAGCTGTGTAAAAGGAAGTAGAAACTGGAGTCTGTAGCCTGTTCCAGCTTGAAAGAAAGAGTTTTGTTTGATTTGTTTGAGTTTTGTCCCATCTAGAGATCTGTGAGACCTGATAGAGTCTAATATGCTTTGCTGTGTTTCCTGGTGGTCCCGCAGTGGTGGTGAGTGGTCTGGATGTGTCCACTGAGGCCACCAGGCGCCAGGAGGCCGCAGAGAGGAGACGGATATGTAAAGGCATGACGCTTTGTGTGTGCTACGCAGCCAGCATTGGAGGAACGGCCACCCTTACGGGCACCGGCCCCAACCTGGTGCTCAAGGGTCAAATGAACCAGTGAGCATTACACCTAATTAATGGTTATTACTCCTCTTACCGTACTGAGATTAAAGACTTCCTTTCTACTAACTCTAATTTGTTTCCTTTTCTTCCTCACTCTTACTTTAAATCAGGCTGTTCCCTCAGAATGATGACGTTATCAATTTTGCCTCCTGGTTCGGCTTCGCGTTTCCGAACATGATCCTCATGCTGGCTTTAGCCTGGCTGTGGCTGCAGTTCGTTTTCATGGGGTTCAAGTAAGTATCCACTGATTTTCCAAAAACAAATCAAAACAATTTAAAGGGGTTTGATGCTCCATTCTGGATAAACTTGCAGAGTCAGCGTCTTTCACAGTAGTGGGAATATAGAAGAAGATGCATCACTATTACAAGGAAATGTTATTGATCTACGTTCTCGAATGCCCGAGACTTTGTTTTGCAATAGCATAGTGAGAAAAGAAGAGTTTTTCCTAAAATACGTTTCTAAAATTCATTACTTGCAGAACCTTATGAGGCAAAACAGCAGCCAGATAAAACATATTCTATTCAGATTTAGCACTGTTTTCAGATCATGAACATGATAAATAATAACTGGCTGGTAAATAAAATAGCTATATGACATTCCAACCCGTGGTTCTCATCGCCGCCATTAGTAAAAACTATCAAACTGCTTTGAATCCTCTGTTTTTATCTCAGCCATAGAATTATATACAAATTGGACGTCCTCTCATCCAGGAAGAGTTCAGCGAATAATCAAATAATATTTATCCTCTTACCCATGACACTATTTCTATACCCTGAATATAGATGATCAAACAAGTCCTGTTTATTGCCTAAAGGTTTGCTTCTTTAGTTTTGCTTTGCCCTTCATATTGGGTGAACGTTTCATGATGAACGGACCGACAGAAATGGTACAAAATTGCTTGAAATGAATCTTTGTTTCATTCAAACTGAGTACATAAACTTGCCAATTTCAAGTCAGGACATTTAATCATAGCAGTTATGTGATTTGGTTTCTGACGCTCAGAAGCGAAGTTCTGACCCCAGTTTTGGCTCGGCTGAGCCAGTAGATAGGGGCTAATTATAAATGGTCCAAATGTGCATGTTGGCCACGCCATGTCTTTAATCAATACCACAGTCGCTTCTCATCCTCTCGTAATTTGCCGTTTGCTCCTGGCCTCCTCTCCCCAGCTTCAAGAAGACGTGGGGCTGTGGGGTGGTAAAGACAGAGAAGGAGATCGCCGCCTACAACGTGATTCGAGAAGAGCACCGGCAGCTGGGGCCCATGTCCTACGGAGAGTTCAGCGTTCTGGCTCTGTTCTGCCTCCTCGTGGTGCTGTGGTTCACCAGGGAGCCTGGCTTCGTGGCCGGCTGGGCCACACACGTATTCAACTCAGACGCAGAGTAAAGATCACGTTCTGTTGCTTCCAGTGGCAAAGCTCTTATTCGCCTTGTTGTAATTCCACTAAATCATAACCGTGGAAATAATAGACTTTCCAACATTGAGGTTAAAACACAGGAGAATTCTGCCACCGTTCACGTGGATGATGTCCCTGTTTAAACCTGCAGGTACGTGACGGATGCCACGGTGGCAGTGTTTGTCGCTGTGCTTCTTTTCATCTTGCCATCCAATCCGCCACAGCTCTGGTGCAGCCCGCCTAACGGATCCGGCTCAGGTGGGCATTGCTTCCTATGTAACCTTGTTATTCACACAGATGTACTTTTGAGGCTACAGTGCACAAAAATTACCTCATAAAAACTGTAATACTATAACAGCAGACGACAACTCTACTACCTTTTCTCACACTATAATTTTAATACCTGATATTTATGTGGCTCAGTGTGAACTGCTTTTCACCTACTGGTGCTTTGAATTTGCACGTCAAATGATTACACAATCGTTTTATTTATGTACAATCAACTGACACATTTGTACAGTCAATTTTTTTAGCAATGGCTAATAATGTTTCACACTGCCTAGTGCTGCACTGTGTATTCTACTTTACATCGTCCCATACTGTGGACTCTAGAGTACTGCTTTACATTCGGCAGAGTCCTTCACGGTCTTCAAGCGTCGCCTGAAGACCCACCTTTTCAAGCAGCACTTCGGCGACTAACTATGTCTCTTTCCTTACTGCCTACTTATTCCTTATTTTAAAAAAAAATAAAAAAAATTCCTTGACTTGCGTTCTTCTCTAGGGCTTATGTATTGTTGGGTTAGGCGCTGGCTAGTTATTATTTGGACAGTTGTTGTATAGATGCTCTGACTGCAGTATCTCAGTTAAATAGCTGACTCATATTTAAGCTGTTTTTCAGGTAAGAACAGTCATGGAATTCTGAAGCACTGATGCACGTCGCTCTGGATAAGAGCGTCAGCTAAATGCCATAAATGTAAATGTAAATGTACATTGTCTAGTATTGTACTAATGTGTAATGTTCTACAGGGTCTAGTGCTGTAGTATGTATACTGTGTTACACTCTCCAATACTGGACTGTGTATACAGTAAAACCACACTTCAACGCAGATCGGCAGTCATGGTTTTAGTCCAACGCAGATTTTTTCGGAGAACCTGAAACCCCTGCACTTTCCATTAAAAAAATATCTATAAATGTTTTGGCACTGTGGAGAGAAACACAAAGAAAGCGCGTGTACTCGGGAGGTTTGAAAGCAGCCAATCCGAGAAGGCTATTTGTTTCTCTTTGCTGATTGGCTGCTGCCCTGGCACTGGCAGCTACAAGCGTTCTTGCGATTTTGTTTTGTTCTTCTTAAAGCCTGTATTTTTTACTGTAAATTAAACGAGTTTATTACTGTATTTACCTGCTTATACCAAAGAAAAGCCGCTGCATGAATTCCAGTCCAGTCTATACAGGGGTAA
The DNA here is from genome assembly GCA_037974465.1 of Brachypetersius altus. NCBI lineage: Eukaryota > Metazoa > Chordata > Actinopteri > Characiformes > Alestidae > Brachypetersius > Brachypetersius altus. The sequence goes on from JBBPDB010127402.1 coordinate 6,776, forward strand.
CATCACTATTTACATTCTAGCATTGCGGGAGTTCAGTGTAAACTGTACAGTACAGATACGGGTTTACCATTTTCTTTAAGGGTAATGAGTTTAAAATGCATTGCTTTGGGGGCATATTTGGGGGGCATATTTAGGGTTTAAGGTCTATAGTGTGTGTACTGTGTTACACTGCCCAGTTCTGCACCGTGTGTACAGTTTCACAATTCTGCAAAGTATTCCAGGAGACAACTCAGCACTGAATCATAGTTTTGAAGTGTTAGATTTGTTTTGAGAGATTAACCTTTTTCCTCCCAGGCCAATCCTCTGGCTTTGCCACGCCACCTCTGCTCACATGGAAGGTGGCCCAGAAGAAACTGCCCTGGAACATAGTGCTGCTCCTGGGGGGCGGGTTTGCACTGGCCAAAGGGAGCGAGGTAACCTTCAGTCTCACACCTTCTGCCCCTCCTGCCCTGCTGCTTACTGTTAAAGTCATCTGTACACACAGAGCCGTGATACCAGTGTTCCAAAAACCCTCCTCTCTTCTGGCTGTTCAAATTATACCGTGACGAAGGAATTAAAAACACATGTCATCCACTAAAGAATGTTTATGGACTGAGCCAGAGAAGTCATTTTTACCAAGTCAAGTCTCAAGTTTTTATGCTCAAGTCCAAGTCTTTGGGGTGCCGTATGTAAAAACAGCGTCACAAATTTAGAGGTGTCATTTTTTCATAATTTAGTGCAATTTTCTCACAATTTTCACACATTTATGTATGTATTAAAAACAGTGTTAGATTTTGGTGCATTTTCTTGCTGTGTAAATGTTACATTTAAATCTTAAATGTTAAATATATATTTAAATATATATATCGTCTTGGACAAAAGTAATGGGACACTGGGGCGAGGTTTTCGGGTCGATGTAAAGAGTGCGAGATATAAATAAATAATTCCATGAAATTAACATTGTTTACGAGTCAGAGCACCCAAGTCCAAGTCAAGTCACAAGTCACAAATCTGGTCCGTCTGTGGGTCTCTGAGGACAGAATATTGGACATAGTGTCACCAATCATTTGATTCAAATTAGCATTCACAGTTTGATCAGTCACATTCACAACATAAATATTGTATTGAATCTTGAATTTCTGATACATCATGCACTATTACAATACTAAAATATTTTCTATTTTCTAAAAATATGTCGCAGTTTGCCTATGCATACATGAGCTTACAGCCTGTTTTTGCTTATCTTGGCTCTGTGCTGTGCCTCTGTTGTTGCAGGAGTCAGGTCTGTCCAAGTGGCTGGGCGATCAGTTAACCCCCCTGCATAGTATCCCTTCATGGGCCATCGTCATTGTCCTGTGCCTCCTGATCGCCACTTTTACTGAGTGCACCAGCAATGTGGCCACAGCTACACTCTTCCTGCCTGTCTTGGCCTCTATGGTAAGAATTACAGAGAAGCCAAAATCACAAAGAAGTGCCTTAACTTGAAGCCGAAATAGATTATTGATGTAAGTTTATACTCCATGCGAGTGAATGCCAGTGAAAGATTGGCACTAGATCCCCACACTGGTCTAGATTCACACACTCCATTGTCCATTCAGCCACACTGAATTACTTCAGCCCCTTTTCGAGGCCCCTCGAGCAGCCAGCCAAGTTCTCAGCCGGCCCGGTTCAGCGGCTGCCCGCGAGTTTGTCTCCTACCCTCCCCACTCTGTGTAAACTGCACTACGCTGCTTTCCTTTAATTAACTCAGAAAGCTTTACAATGAGACTTGGCTCGGAATGAAGCAGGCTGGAGCATTTTGAGAACAATCTATCCGAGGCCAAGGCTCCGAAACAGAAAGGAAGAGACAAATTGCAAGGAGAACATCCATGGAAAAAAATCAGGGCTCAGAGGGGGCCCTCCTCTGGTTAAAAAATGAAATGATAAGCATCACTCTTTTAATAAAACTCCTGCATTTTCCATCTACTGTGGCTGAATGCGAGTTTGAAAGTCTGTAAAATTGCAAAAAATAAATAATCCCAGTTTTACATGAGAGATGTCTTTAAAAGGAATTTTGTAATTACAGTTCATAACGCACTTATTAACATTTTTGTCCTTTGTAACTCTTTTTAGATGCATATTCTTTAAGGCATTCTTTAAGGCATGGGTGTTTAAAGAGAGATCTTTCTTTTCTCCTTTTAATTCAGTCTGTGCTTGTTCAAGCAGGTTCACACATGAGATGATGACTGTGTGCGTCTCTCCTACACACAAAGACAAACACTCGTACGCAAATCCGAGATCTGCTCTGTTCCTTAACACCCAGAAAAGATCTAGGCCGTGTCGCAAAAGCTTAAATTGCGATGTGTCAGCCGCTGTGTTATGGTTTCTGGGTCCTCAGTGCAAGGCCCCGTGATGAGCGGCTGCTTTCCTGCAGACGTGAGTCAGTCTGGATTTCTCATCCTGAAGAATCACGGCTTAATTGGTCACTAAATGAAGGTTCAGAAGCTAAAGAAAACCACCACTTAAAGCTCAGATCTGAGTCAGAGCCACCGTGGAATTATCGGAGAGCTTTTCTGTTTAAGCCAGCTGCAGCCCCGTAATGCTTTAATGTCTGTTTTATTTTTCTCAACTCGTTTCAGTCCCAGTCCATCGGAATGAATCCGCTGTATGTCATGGTGCCCTGCACACTCAGCGCCTCTTTCGCTTTCATGTTACCAGTGGCAACGCCCCCCAATGCTATCGTCTTCTCCTATGGTTACCTCAAAGTTTCAGACATGGTAAGAATACTAATGTGGCTTCTGCGTTTTTCTCAGCCGAGAGAGAGCTATTTATAAACGCCATGCACTCTTTCGCCGGGTAGAAATTACCGTCTCATTCTGACTTGTAATTGGATTCAGTTATAGTGGCTGAACGTGTTAGAACTGCATTTAGTGCCCGGATACTTTAATGCACTACAGGATTCCCACATTCTGAAAGGGCCTCGCACAATCTTAGCACTACACTGCAAAAACTCCAGTCTTATTTCTAGCCTTAAAGTCTTCTTGATCTTGTTTTGAGAATAATGCACTATATAAGAGCAGACTTTGTAAGGTTATTAAGATAGTTTAAGGTGTTTTTTCCATATTTCAAGAAATCTTACCAACTGTAATTAGGAAAATATCTTAAAACAATCTTTATATACTATATAAGAGCAAAAAAATCTGCTCTTATGTGGTATATTATTCTCAAAACAAGATAAAAAAAGACGTTTAGGCTAGAAATAAGATTGCAAGTCTTGGTTAAATCAGGATAAATCACTTTTGCCATCGACTCCAGCCGCTTCATTTTTTTGCCTTTTACATCTTGTGATGATTTCATGACCAGCGGATGATCACAAATGGTCCAGAATTACTCAGAATCTAAGATCTTGTTCACAGGTTAACCCATTATTGTCCAACTTCAAATTGCTTACATTCTCTGAGCACAAATCTGAAGAAATCTTCAACCAGTATGGCTCAAAATGACTTTCTGGCGCCTGTTATTTTCAGTCTAGAATTTTATAATGAAAATAGTTTAAAATCCACAATTTAAGATTACTTAGAGTTAGTACAAATTAGGGCTGCACTATATTAGGAAAACATGCGATATGCGATAATGTAGTAGGCGGTAGGTGATATCACATGCGATAAGTGAGTAAAAACTGAGCCTTTATAGTGTTAATGTTTTTCTGCTTTGGATTTGCTGGTGATAAAGACTCCAGACGTTGACTAGTCTATGAAGAAAAAAATGAAATGCAATATTTCCAACATGGTCTTTTTATTTAAAGAATTTACTTCAAAATAGTTTTAAATCTTAAATAAATGTAAACATAATTTAAATTATAGTTCTTAGCCAAAAAAATAGCACAAGGAACAATCTATAACAGCAGCACAGAAGATGAAGAAACTGCCCAGTGATGTTTTTTGCCCTCTTCTCTGTGGCTCTGGATGAAGAGTTTTGGAAAAACTTTGGCGATATGGATATTGCGCATGTTGATATTGTGATGACGGTAAATTTGCGATATGTGCAGCCCTAGTACAAATCAAACAGAACTGCTGAAAGCTCATCCAGACCATAACTATACAGTCTCCTCTCCTTATCATAGGAAATGTATGTTGGGCACGAATGGGTTAATGTTAAGAACGTTTTCCTATAAAACTTCCAGTTTAGATATACAAGGTTTTGTTATGACAGATGACATGTGAAGATCTTTAGCCTTTGTACATGACCTCAAGTCAGTTCTGTCAATTTGTTTTCGTGGTTCTTTCCATCCATTCAAGGCAAAGACGGGCATGATGATGAACATCATAGGGATCTTTTGCATCACGCTGTCCATAAACACGTGGGGCAACGCCATGTTCCATGTGGACTCTTTCCCTGCCTGGGCCAACAAGACGGGCGTGTAAGAGCCGCCGTCCAGCCGGAGCGAGTCCTGAACACCTTTTTATACCTCAAGGACCACATCGAAGGTGTCGTTCTTTCAGACTCCAGCAGTCGGTGGTGGCCTGACGTTCTTTCACTGGCACAAAGGGCCCGAATCACTAAGCAGCATTTAAACCTGCTTTCATCTCCGTAGGGAGTATTTATGTATATATATACACAGAATGAAAGGTCTACTCCCTCAAGTCAGGGTTTTATTTGAGATTGTTTAAATATAATATATATTTAAAGTACATGGTATATGTAGAAAAGCTTTGTATGGAAAATAATCATTAAATCTAGCCCGGCTGGTTTCCAGAGAACTGTAATTGTAATCATGAATGGGTGTGTACTGTGTGCAGAATGATACTGTTTACAAACAAACGTGGCTGCCATGTCAGCACCCAAATTTTCATATGAAGATTCCAAACAGCTCTGCTACGTTCAGTCAGGACATGGTTCTCAATTTAGCATCAGTGCTGGATATATAATAGTAACATGCAGTAATTGCACAGTAGCTTTAACTTACACTATTTGGACAAAAGTACTGAGATGCTTGAATGTAACACCAACAAGGGCTTTACTGACATTGCATTCAAATCCATAGACTTTAATCTGGAGTCTGTCCCCCTTTGCAGCTCTGACAGCTTCCACTCTTCTCTGATGACTTTCCACAAGATTCTGGAGTTTCTGTGGGATTTTGTGTTCATTCATTCTGTAACATTTATGAAGTCAGACACTGATGTTGGACGAGAAGGTCTGGATCACAATCTCCGTTCCGGTTCATCCCAAAGGTGCTGGATGGGGTTGAGGTCAGGTTGTTCCACACCGAACTCATCCAGTCTGGTCTTTAAGAAGGCACAGTCCTGCAGGAATAGAAAAGGTTCTGTGTCCACAAAGTTGGAAGCAAAATCTCTTGTTAAACTGAAGCATTAAGATTGTTTTTCACTGCAAGTAAGAGTCCACCTGTATTTAATAGTAAAGTGTCCCAATACTTTTGTCCATATTGTGTTTATACTGTACAACACTTCAGAACTTTCCTGAAGGCCAGTATTCATGCTTCACATACAAAACCTTTCATGACTGTCATAAAGTTGCATAACCTGCAGCATCAGTTGTCATAAAGGCTACTTTGATGTCCTTCCACTTTCGCCAACTCCGGATAAAATAAGCGTTTATAAATGTTTATGTAGTTTTGTTGTGAAGAGTTTATGTATGGGACCTGTAGCCTCAAAAACTCTGGCCTTCAGTGAAGCAATGCCGGGGTTTTCTGGCAGTTACAGAACAGTAGGTGTGCAGTTCTATGAGTACACTTTGTATTGTGTTGATAAAACGTTTAAAACCCGCAGTGTTTATCATTCCCATCAGTGAAACCTGAATTCTCTCAAGTAGCCGAACACTGACTCAGTGCTTCACTGCAGGCGTTCCAGCTGTACGTTTCTGAAAACACTGTGTACTGTTTTGCACTGGACTTTGCACACCTTTTGTTACGTGTACAAATAAACCACTGTGGTGCATTTATTTTTGCGCGATGGAACAAAGAAAGTTCTCAGAGAGTCCTACTGTGTCAACAGAGTTGCATACATACTTTGTGTATACTTGAAACTTGATTTGAAGTCTTGGAGAATTATAATATACAATTTTGTTCATTATTTGTGTATTGTTTGTTCACTAAAGCCCCAATGATGAATATCCAGACAGGCACTTAGAGCTTTTCTTATGGAGGTTATGGTAGAGTAGTCTGTATTTCAGTAGGAGCTTTCCTGTTATGTATTATTGCTGTTACTGTAGGAAAACAAGGCCTGTTAGTTTCAATGATTCTCGACTGGCACTTTAAAGTGATGCACTAGTTTGGGTATGTGGAAGGAATATGTTTATTCATTTCTGCTGAAGAATAGCAACAAGACCATTGAAATAAAATCAGTTAATCAAACAGCATCTTTTGTCATGTTTCCTGTTTTATAAGCAAACTGTTTAAATGATGGGAGACATTTTCCTTCAAAAAGAAGAATTGCAAAGGCATCAGTACTATTAAAATAACCCATAAAATACTGAGATTCCCAAAATGTTTTTATTGGCATTTTGTCTTATTTTGGAAGTAAATTGGCACCAACAGAATTTGTAAGTGTCATAAATGTGTCTTTGGAACAAAATGTCTTGACAAACATGCAGTCAGAGGTGTTTTTCCGGACCTCATGACCAGCACTGTATTATCTGTGGTTACACGGAAGAGTAAAAGTGACACTTTTCCTTCTGCTCAAGTGTATTTGTAAGGACATAAATCTGCTTTTTCTCATCTATGTTTTATTTTATAGCATTTAGATTATAAGATTAATATCAGTTAGACTGCTATTGTCTTGTAAATTCTTGTCTTATATATATGTATATTTATATATATTTATATATATATATAGAATTGAATATAGAATTGAGAATGAATATAGAATATAGAATTGACAAGACAATATCAGTCTAATTGATATTAATCTTATAATCTAAATGCTATAAAATAAATAAGTATATATATATATATAATAAGACAAGAATTATATCTTAAGAATAAAAAACAAATGTTATAAATAATGCATAGATGAGAAAAAGTATGTTTTTATATTTTTTCTTTAAACCAAACCAGTCCAACAAAAAAAATCTGGTTATACTGGTTGTACCCAGAGATCACCGAGTACTTGCAGAGTATTGACCTGCTACTCTCTGCTGCTTTCCTCCAGGATCAATACAGTTTCCTGGTTCTGATTGTTTGTACTCAACTATGTTCATTCATTCATTTTCTGAGTGGCTTATCCTGACTGGGGTCGCTGGCGGGGGGGGGGAGCTGGAGCCTATCCCAGCCGTGATAGGACGAAATGCGGCGAAACACCCTGAACTTTTACCTGAATATGTGTTTAGGCTACTTTACCCTCAGTTGCGTTATATGGAGCCATTTTTTTTTCAAGAGAAATGATTGGGAAATGGTACAGTCCTCAGGTCATCATCACCCCAGATGATGCCAATGGTCATTTAAAGCAGAGTAAATCATCCAGAGCCACAGAGTGCCTCTTTGTTATTGGTAGACCAAAACTTTTACAGTAGGAGCAAAAAGCCTTATCAAATTGATTAGATTAGTATAAAAAGATGCAACAAAAATTTTGCCAACTACTCTCTTCAGTACATTTGCTCTGTCCCTTCTCTCTTGTTGTCTTTAGTTTGTTTTATAACTACTGTATACTGTATACAACATTGTGGTAATTATATGTACATATGGAAAATGATACAATTATAACTAACTATACATTGTAGCTTCTACAGCATTGTATTGTTATTGGCTCCCTAATGTGTATTTTATTTGTAAACTTTATAGTTATTTGTAAACTTTATATTCATAAATATATAGTAATCGTTCCAAGAGCACCCGTGTATAGTGAATAAAATATGCCTAAAAATGGCAATTTTCATAGTGTAAACCCTAAATCTGCTCCCAGATCACTTTAATTGCCCTTAAAGAAAAGGTAAAGGTTAAAGAAAAGGTAAAGGTTAAAGAAAAGGTAAATCAGAATCAGAAAACTTTATTGCTTAAAAATGGTTAGCATTAGCTGGGTGCAAAAATAATCAGAATCAGAAAACTTTATTGCTTAAAAATGGTTAGCATTAGCTGGGTGCAAAGCCTCGTACACAAAAGAAAGGTTGAAGTAACTCTCTCTACCCACAGGGAACAGCTTACAAATACTAAATAAATTGAGATAACTGTTGAAAATTGGGTGAGGGGGTGGGCGACGACACTAAAATACAAGGACAAGACATGGAGCATTCATGCTACATGCTGCAGCATTTACATTTACATTTACGGCATTTAGCTGACGCTCTTATCCAGAGCGACGTACATCAGTGCTTAAGAAGTCCACAACTGAGACACTTTGACAAGGACCAAAAGGCAACTGGGTAAGAGCATCTCTGACACGGCAGGTCTTGTGAGGTTTTCCTGGTATGCAGTGGTTAGTACCTACTAAAAATGATCCATGGTAGGACAACCAATGAACTGGCTACAGGGCCATGGTCCCCCAATGTAGGGAGTGAATGATAGCTCTTTTGGTCTAATCCCAAAGAACAGCTACTGCTGTAAATATTGCTGAAAAGGTTAATGCTGGATATGGTGAGGTGTGAGCGTAGCTTGTTGAGAGTGGGACAACATAGCCACAGACCAGTCAGAGAGCCCATTCTAACCCCAGTACTCCACGGAATGTGTCTGCAATGGGCATGTGAGCATCAGAACAGAACCACAGAGCAATGGAAGGTGGTCTTGTCCAATTAATTGCATTTTCTGTCACATTATGCAGACAACTTGGTGTGTGTGCTTCATTTACTCAGGTAAGAGATGGAGAGGAGGTACGAGCAGTGTGATGCTCTCTTTGAGTCCTGGAATTTATTTGGATGTTACTTTGACAAATACCATGTACATAAACTTTGTTGCAAACCAAGCACATCCCTTTATATGTCCCTAGTCTTTCAGGGTACTGCCCCCTGCCACACTGCACAAATTGTCCAAGAAATATTTTAAAGAACATGACAAAGAGTTTAAGGCATTGACTTGGCCCATAAATTCGCCAATCTCAATCCAATCTTATCCAAAGTGGTCAGATTCATTGAGGGTCAAGATCACAACTCACAGAACTTTGCTCCAAATACCACCGCACATCTTCACAGGTCTATGCGGAGTCCACGTCTAGATGGGTCAGAGCTAGTCTTAGTGGCACAACCACACTATATTAGTGAGGCGGATCGAATGTTACAGCTAATTGGTTTATACAGTATTCGCAGTGAAAACCTATTCTAGGGGTGATGATGCAGTAATGACAGTAACATGTGTTTTGCACAGTACAACTCTTGGAATTACAGTGTTCCACATTACCACTGGTGCAAGCAGCTTACCTCCTTCCATCTCTTCCTGCCAGTTTCGGGAACTGCTAGCCGGAGAGTTTGGAGAGGCATAGTACTCGCCTCCAGGGCTGGTGTCTATATCACCTTCAACAGAGCTGGACTTTTGCCTCTTGATTCTGTGAGAGAGAGAGAGAGAGAGAGAGAGAGACAGGGAGAGGGAGAGAGAGAGAGAGAGAGAGAGAGAGAGAAGGAGATTAACAGAAATAAAAAAAAAAACATGAAAGCTATAGTTATCCATGCTCCACCTGCAAATGCACAAATGTAGATTGTGAGGTTGGATAAGCTGTGAAATGCCATTCACAGAAGTAGTGCATAACTACAACATCTATAAGCATTATGGATTCATATGTGAGTGAAAACGATGTTAACAGGTGTGGTCAGTAAACTTTGTCATTTTTGTTTCCTTTCTGTTTAGTTTCATTTGTCATAAGCAGCACTCGTGTGTGTTTTAAACAAAAAAAAACAACATTACCTGCTGGAAACAATTATAGCAGTGAATAAATAAACAAAAACTGTGTGCTACATACATACATTTAATTTTCATATAGTTTACATATACATATATATATATATTTTACAATAAAGATGTTCATATATTATATATTTCTAGATCTTAAATTTGTTCTGTCCACTTTCTGCCATGACATGTCATGGTTGGACTCGTGTTGCCGTGCCATGTTTTGTTTTTCTGTTTCTTTTCTTGTTTTCTGTTTTGCTCTGTTTCTGTTTGCCCTGATTCCAGCCTAATGCTGAGGTAGCCT
>JBBPDB010127408.1:0-16862 GCA_037974465.1 Brachypetersius altus
CCTTATCTAATAACTTACAAACACATTTACACTATCTGTGCAGTTTTCAATACACTGCAGGCAACAATGTGTTCCATTGTTATAAACGTTTTTTTCTCAGATCTTAAAAGAACAATTCCACCATAAATGTGTGCTGATATCTCATGATATTCCTCCGAACCTACACAGTTGCTCCCGTCTCAGCTCATATAGGCCTGGATGCCATGACTGCACACACAACCAAAATACTACAGTAGGCTGGCTCGCATTGGGCGCTCCTATTGGTCGGCGCGACCGTCCAATCAGAGGCGAGCATTCATCTCCCCTTACTACTCTTCATTCATTGGTTTCTCCTCAGCTGATATTCGATACAAAATCCGGCCGGGAAAAAAAACACACAGCAGAGCTACTTATTTCACACTTTAATCAGACCGGTATATTTATTTTACTACAGGGGTCGTGTGTGTTGCACTTTTTATTCGTGTTTTTTGTTTCATTTTTGTTCCAGATGAATTTTTTCATAGGACTTCTTGTGGAGGTATTTTTAGTCGTGCTTCCTGCTGTAATTGTTTTTTCCATTTTAGAATATATCTTCAACGCATGTAATGTATGCTCGATTTGGATGCAGACTGTGTTTATATACTGTTCGTGTTTTATTATTGTGCAGATCGGTCAGCGGAGAAGCTCTGTAGGGCTGCACCCCTGTAATCATATTTGGTTTTACGTGGAGTCGAAAGATATTTTTTCTTCGATGAAACTATATTTAAAGGGGAAATCTCTCTTCTATACCATGAGGCGCTACCTGCAGCCTTGCGAATTCTGCAGGGCTTCAAGAGGCGACTTCCATTAATCAGAGAGGAATGTGAGGCTTTGCTCCGCCCGCCATCTGACATTTTCTATAGGGGCAGGCTGGCTTTATGTATACAGCCCCCTAACATGGGGGGCTCGCTGGGGAGAATCTCTTTTCCCCCTTCAGGCGAGTAAACCGCTTTTACACATTAGACCAATTAAACGGACTATCAAAAACGCCAGGCGTCTCGGCCACACCGTACACTCCTGAGTTTAAACGGCCAAGAGCCTATAGGTCCACCAGCAGACTTCTGAGTGCAGCTAAAGTATCCTGTCTTTTCCGTTTTGGAGTTTGGATGTAGCCCTAAAGCCTTATGTAAGTCAAACGGATTTTTTTTTGGTAACAAAAGACTTTCTCTCCGTCCTGGACACCCATCCGGCTCCCAGAGGTCCGCTTGAATGTATGGACGTTTGGGTCCAGGAGAATTAACTGTCAGAGAACATGTTTCTGAGAAGTTTTTTTTAGCCGTTTAGGTTGGAACCGATAGCCTGCTTCGTTTAAAGAGAGATTAAAGCAACCAGAAACATCCTTGACACACTCCTTTTGATTTCAGACAGAGGTTATTTGTTATTTAGGCATATATTTTTGACATTTCCTCCTGTTTTCCTTTCTTTTTTGACTCGTCGTCTAAGTCGATCCATAGGCTGTACTCTTCTGTAATGGCTTTACAACAGAAAATGGCGGTTTAGGTCAAATTCTTTATGCTACACTGCACGCAGAGAGCTCCAGCTTGTGACTGAACACTTCTTCTGCTTTAATTTATATAAGTGTTTGTGAATTTCACCTCTAATTAGCAATGAAAAATGTCTTAACAATTAACTGTATCCAATAAAGGTAGGTCCTGGAATTTTAGAACTTTTGTTGGTCTCACTTGAATTTACAATGTCCTTTCTACTAGTTCTAATGTGCTGTAAAGTATTGTACATAGTCTGGTCTCACTCGTCACTTTAGATTGGTTTAAGCTTTTTGTTATTAATTGCATTATTCCATTTTCTTTCTTCCAGTTCTGAGAAATATAGGGGGTATTTAACTTTGTAGGATTAGGGTTCTATTTCTGTTGTGTGCAATCATGGAGGAAAAAAAGATACAACTGGATATTCTAGCAAATAGAACGTTTTTTGCATGGTGTTGTAGTCATTTGGGAACAAAAACAGCTTATGTAACCCATAGGGTACCATCTGACCTCCCCGTGCTCCTATAGTGGCTGTGGGCGACCAGCTAATGAGTAGCTAACTGCCTAAAAAACTGAACTGAAAATGCATATATCTGCTGAAATAAATTGTATTCGAGTACAGAAATTCCCCAGCTCTTCTTGAAGTGTGTATACATGTTTTAGTTTATTACAAGGACATGGACACACATGTTATTGAACATGAGCAAAGTTTAGGAAAGGTAGATCTTGAGTTAAGGTGAGTAAACTGAATTAATTGTCCTGATCGTGTCTCTCGCCCTCAGGTTCAGTTTAATATGTGATACTTATACTTGAGGCTTAAAAATCTTTAAGGAACACATTTAATAATATATATTTAAATTGTCTTAACTACACTGTTGTGATACAGTTGCAAATGCTTTTTTTTAATGCATAACCTTTTGTAGTTCTTATCTAAAGCTCCTGTATTTGGCAAAGGAATGAAAACATGCTTTTTGTGAGCAATATCAACAGTTTGTCTAAGCAGTTATTTTTTGATTCTCATATTCTGGCATTCGCTAGTGTAGTCTTGCTGTACATGCTTAGATTGAAATATATGAGAACACTCTCTGGCAAAAAAATATGCCATATCTCTTTAATCAGTAACTTAAAAGCTGTTTCTAAATGTATTAAAAGGTTTTTGAAATGAGTTAGACTAATGAGATTCTAAACTCTTGTTCTGCTTTGACCATTTCGTCCCTCTTTTTTCACCCTTTGAGGCTGGAGGGGCAAAAATGTGTATCCTCTGTATATAAAGAGTTAAATATTTAACAGCATTCTGAAAGTAACAGTATAGTGTATTCATTGGTCATGCTATTGTCTAGGAATGTACACATATAGTGAAATAACCTGCTTGATTGTGGGTTCCTCAAAGTGAAATTGAAGAATATTTCCCAGCAGACACTGCAAAACAAGTCAATTATCACATTTTCATCATTTTAAATGGGTTCTTTTTAAAACATAAATGTAGGAAAATGCTTAATTTATATACACATATAGGCACAGTATCCCAAAAACAGACGCATTGCACCAATTTGTCCTGCTGAGGAATGCCAGCACGTCCCAGTACTACAAGATTTGTGTCAGATCTTGACATATATGTGGACTAATGGAGAGGGAATCTAATGCTTGTCTTGGGTTGAAGGAGAAAGTTAACAGCCTGGAATTTACTTCTGAAAGTTAAGGGTTAACAACCTCACCCCCTAATTTGATTAGAGACTGCTAGGTTTCTTTTAATGATAATATCCAGCTTTGTCTGAGCAGGTTCATCTTTTCTTCTTAGTATGTCTGAGCAGCAACAAAGCACATGTAGATAAATGACTGTAGCTTTGTGACACTTTAAGCCTGCACCAGGTCTGAAGCTGTAGACGTTTCCTGTGAGGCAGTAAGCAGTCGCGTGTTTGTTTCATGTCACTTCCTGTTCATGGTAGCGGGAGGGGCTACAAAGAGTCCTTAATAAAAAGGGTGAATTCACACAATTTCAGTGTAAATTACTACAGGTGTTACTAGTGTGTATGTCATCTTGACTTCACACAACAATGTATACATTGTAAAGATCTGGTTGAAAGCTTTGTTTTGTTGCTCAGTTTGATCCCTCTTCATTTCCACATTAACGGCTTGCTTATTGAAAGCTAATCATGATAAATAAACCCTCTTCCCAGAGTTTATATAGTGTTTATCGGACTTTCCTCTCAGGTCCACCAAATAGCAGAAACGAGGGGTTTGCTGAACGTATTGCAGAGAGATGTTTTTGTTTTTTGTGGTTATGCTAAAAGTAAAGCTTAAACCAGGAACGTGGAGCTCCACCAACTGCTCCTTAATATGCATTTCTATGTTTACAGTCAAACTGATGCACCATTATGTTAAATTATAGCTTGCTAGTAGACTATATATTTATGATGTAATCCAAATGACATGCAGTGCAATACAGTGTAGACTTTAAACGAAATCCAAATGTAATGGGTTTGCATCTAATCTGCTATTATAATGTTGCTTAATTTAATTTATTTCTAAAGTCAGATTTATTTTATTTAGCTACACTGTATGGTAACTATATCTTGATCCCATACAGTCCTTTTCATTTGATATTTTCTTAAGGCTCTGATACTGTGGATGTTTCCTAAATTGTAGTTTTTTCCTAACATCAATGAAAATGTGATTTAATGAAGTAGTCAAATGTGTTTGCCCATTTTAACCCCCTTTCCCAATTTTTGGTTACTGTGTCTTTAAAGCTTATTAATATTAAGTATGTCTGTTGTCATTGGCTGCCTGTGCACAGAGGGTTAAGCTAGAGGGCAAGCAGACCAAGATTGTTTGGGGCCTCTTGGTCTAAGGGGGCCTCTGGGTAGAGGAAGTCAGCCCTAGAGTAATATCCGACATTAGCACAGGATTTATTAATGGATAAAGCTTAACGTATATATCGTAGGGCACATATGGTCATCAGGAAATCCAGGTTTAAGATGTCTTAAGTCGGATAATACAGCAATACAGGCTGCAATGAGGAACTGAGCACAAAACTCCCTCATCTTTAAAATAATAAAACTATAGAAATGCCTGCAGGATCATTTGAATGCACAGCAGTGGATACGAGTAGAGCTGAGATGGAGAGAATGAGGAAAATAAAGCCTGTGAGGAAGAAAATTGCTTGAAATTTACTCCTATGCTCAGCAAGGGAGCGGGAGGTCAGTCAGAAAAAACATTAGGCAGCCAAAGTCACATGACCTCCCGAACATATAGACTGCTACTGCTGTGGGCAGTTCTCATTTGTTCTGGAGCGGAACGGCAAAGGGTTGTTTTTTTTGCTCTAAAAGGTTCTGAGACTGCATGTGAAATGCAACGGATTACACCTTTACCAGTAATATATCTTCAGAGGGGCGGATTAAATCAAGCTTGAATGTAATGTATGTTGCTAGTTAAGAAACATTTGAAAACATTTAAGTGGGCGGAATTGCTTACCGTTCCTGTTAGAGATACTGCAGTATTTATCAGGACACTGTTTGAAAACGTGTATTTTGTACTCGGTGTTCAGAGTTCAGAGTTCAACCACTACACCACACTTCAGTGTAGAAAAAGGCTCACTGTCTCTATCAGTAATGAACTTCTTGACAAATCCTGCATTGTAAGAGTGTGTGATGAGTGCTGAAACGTGCTCAGTGTTCAGGGGAATTCTGAAGCCCCAATGTTTGTTTCTTTTAAAGCGATAATAAATATGAAGCAACAGCCTACAAACCCACAGTGTTTTGACGTCTCAGCTACAAACAGACCACTCAGACTCAGGACACTTTTGCATATAATGGCTCACTGAAACATAATGGCCCCACCCAGTCAGTGAACACCAATTTAACGCTTTGTTACTGGAACATAGTCCCAGCTGGCCAGTGAACTCCAGTGTAGCTTTTTTGTTACTGGAACTTGGTCCTGCCCAGCTGGTAAATGCCAAAGAACCTGCCTATATACAAGTTTCATTGTGATGTCACAACCACGAGGGACTGTGACCTAAAACAGGCTGTAAGAACACAGCCTCTTAGACGGACTATGGGGTTGGTTTTTGTGAACATGCAACTCATTTACATTCGAAAGGGGTAAAGACTGATTTTTCACAAAATCAGATTTTATAGTGTTTAGCTGTGGACACTATAGCCATTTGCAGATATAAAGGGAGAGTGGACCAGTCATATGGTTTACGGCTGAGTTGTCAGTGAAGCATTGTGCTTAGGAGGTATTTGCATGCTTAGGTATTTGTAGGCTTAAAAATCTGCGAGTGCCACATGTGCACATGTTAGTGTTCTACCTGCTCTAACTTCTGCTCAGGAATCATTTGTTGAATCAAAGATTTGAATCATTTTGTTGGAGAAGAAAAAAAACTAAATACAAATTTATAGATAGGGCAGAGTACCACCATACATTTGTTTTTTTTACTAAATACTTTTAAAGATTATTGAGCAAAAACCTTCACACCTCTGTGACTAATAAAATCATCAATAGCCAAAAGTGAATAGAGGTTAACGTTTAATTTTTATCTAATTTCTGAGACTAATTGTACCAGACTGGCGGACTTGTAACATTCAGTATAAAATGTGATGAAATGCTACAGTCACAATTAATTTAACAAAGTTCTGTGTTGATTGAACTAGAGACTAAAGCACTAAAGTCCACAAAATATGTGCATTAAAATAAATGAAAAAAGACAGCAGTGGCTTTTTTTCAGCTCTTTTTCATTTAAACAACAAAGGAGACCAAATACTAGCATGATAACATTTGAATATAAATACATGATAAAGATACATAAACCGACTTTGTGAATAAAACAAAGCCTAATGAATTTGCTTAAAGAGAATTAGACACTTTTAAAAACTTCATTTTGTTGTGTAACACAGGCTTGACATGTAGATATCTTGTATGTCTCCTTAACATTCATACAACACAGTGATCTAAAAACACTAAGCAGTTCATTTTTTTTTTAGCTTAAAAGGTCATTTTAAAGGGAGAAAAGAAAGTATTGGGATAAATATCTGTCCGTTGTGAATATTTGCAGATGATGTGCTGAGGAACGTGCGGCATTTATGCTGGATATTCACAAACATTATTTATGTAACTTCCACACTACCCTGCATTTGTTGCCCTGTGCCTCTCTAGAGCTGTGGCTCTTAATGATGGTCCTGGCTAAGGGGAGCACACCTAACTATAAATGCAAATGCTTTTACATTTTGCTTAGTATAGGAAACATTAGAGAACCCTGTCTAACTACAAATTGGTTCGGTGACACAATGCAGACCTTTTCTGTCCGACTACATTTTGTGCCTTAAAAAAAAAAAAAAAAATTTAATTCCCTAAACAAAAAAGGCCCCAGACATGTACAGTACTGCTCGCAGATGTGTAGCCATGTTCGCCTTTATTGAAAGAGTTGGAATGTGTTATCTGGTGCAACTGTCCAACCATTACTGCTGTTTTGAAAAGTCGATTGAAAGGACTCCAAACCTTTTCATATTTTTATTTTGCCATCTTTTATGTAATTTCAAAACTGTTCTGCATGACTGGGCCAAAATCGCAAAGCATTTGCATTTATAAGTCTTTTATAACAAAATTTATCTGGAGTTTTATTTAATGAAATACTACTCAGCGAGACTCTCAAGAAAAGCCATTTTGGGACTTTTATATTGAAATCTGTTTTATGATGGGGCATGGTATCATACAGACTGTGCAGGATTATAAGACTCAAAATTGTTAGAATAAAAATAACCTCTTTTAAACAGTCACTGTATTTCACTGTAAATGAATTGTTTTATAATATAATAATTTATAGTAATTGTGTTTTTTTTTCTGTTATTTCGTCTCAGTTATTTTTGGATAATTTAAAGATTGTGTGCATTTTGTACATGAGAATATACCAATGAATCAGTTAATTTATTCATTCATGGTGTAATTTATTCATCCTTTTTGTATGTTATTTAAATATAATTGTTTACAATTGTTTCATATATTTAGTTTATTAGCAATGAAAAGCTGTAGAAAACCTGAGTACCTTGTTAGAAGAAAAAAGCCAAAAGTCCATATGTTTAATGAAAAAGATTTGTGTTTAATAAAAAGAAAACGATAATTGACAAAATATAAAGTAAATATTGGTTCTAATTAGCTGGTTAAAGGACTAGAAGAGGAATTTCTGTCGAGTGCAAAAGTTAGAATTGTTTATTTTCGGTAAAGAACAATTTCTGTTTCTTTGATGAATTTAACATAAAGGGGAAAACATTTCAGAATTTTTGTACATACCACAATTAGTTTTTTCCCCAGTATGTTAAGTTCAACACATGAACAGTGTGTACTGTAATAAGTAGAAGTGAATTCTCTGTTCTCTATGTACTTGATTACACTGAGAAAATCAGCCAAAAGCTTTCATTTGATCAGGGATACGCAAACTTTTGTCCTCGGCTGTATTTTTCTGTACCTTGTGTAAATTACCCATATTCTACAATTTTTTCTCTGCTGTTTGTATAGGTTTGTGTCTTAAAATCACAACGTTTTCCACCTCTATTTTATCTCTTAAACTGGCTGGTTTTGTTAAAGTACCTTCAAATACTGCTCTAGAAATGATCTGTTTTCGAATTAAGTCCAGTGTGAATGGTCTGGGCAAAACTGCTATAGTCTGAATGGGTGACTTTAGAAAGTGGGGGTTTTTTTTGCAGCTCAGTGTATCTATTCAAGAACAATTTGTTTTGAAACTGATCTTTTTATAGATTTTTATAGCTTTAGACTTCAGAACAAAAGTGTTATAAAAGTGCCTAATTTGTACTGTGGATATTTATGTTTACTAGTTTACTAATTACAGTTCTACTACTATTTTTCTTAACATTGTAGTATTAAATAAACACTGTGTACTACAAGAACAAGTATGTACTACACCATACTGTGATGTAAGGAACCCGAACATCATTGTGCAAATGATCACATTCAAACAAAAAAATCTCCCTTGGTACAAAACAAAACAGATATTTTAATTGATAATGAGAAAATATGCTGCCACTTTCCTCATTCAGCATCCAGTCAATGAGCATATTTTCATAAATTTAATGATTTTTGAATCTATTGTTTGTTTTCAAAGTTAGAATGCAATCCAAGAATAATACTCAGTGGCAATACTATTTATTTGTATTTGTTATGTAAAATGAATGGAAATTTGATTGCAGATAAATATTTTTTCTTTCTTGATGTTTGAAATAATGTTAATTAATAATGTTAATCTTGTCTCAAGAACAAAGTCTTGGTCTTGACTTGCTTTGTTCAAGTCTCAGTCTTGAGGTTTATCATTAAATTGTTGTTTACAATTCAAGTAAACAAACAATTTTTTACTGCTGGAAATGCTTACATATGTGTTTTCCTAAATTCCATCCTACAGAGTACAATTCCCAGTTAAAGGTTTTTTTTTAGTTTGTTTGTTATACAGTACTGTGCAAAACTTTATATTTAGCTTTGACTAACCATGTTGGTGCAAAAATACTATTTTCTGCCTGTCAAACTGTGTGATCGTTGGCATATTAAGAAACGTTTTACTGAGACAGGCTGTAAACTGGCAGCTAGAAGGAGACTAGATGTAAGAGTTCCAACCACTCAACATTCAGCACCACCAGTATACTGATCACCACCTGATCATCTGGAATCATCTGCATGTGTTTCTTCACCGGTTCAGGCTGTACATAAAATGTCTGTTTCGTTTGAATGATTCATATGTGGGTCGCTACGTAGCTTAACAAACAAACATCCCTCTGAAACTGGTCAGGTTCAGGGACTGGACTGTAAAAGGAGTCTCTGAAAGTCCTTCAGGAAGCCTGGAGAACTGTTATTCAAAAACTACATTAAAAATACAAGACGGTCTGGCTCTTTAGAAATAAAATCTAAGGAAATAAAGGGGTGGATCAAGACCTTTGTACTGTGTGATTCATGTACAGATCTTGCTTTAAATTACCTGTTTGTAACCATCCATGTTCTTTCACCCGTTTGTTCTGTGTCCCGGGACCATTTGTCTTGTGCATTGAAGACTGATGACAATAACTGCATCAAATTCAAAACGCACCATCTATTTGTATCCAGCCAAATTATTTTTCACTGATGCACTGATGCAGTATTCTTATAGGACACAAAAAATTGGTTCATTCCAAAGTAATGCTAATATTTTTCTTTACGTTATTGTACTAGTAACACTTTCCCAAACTGTGAAATATGATAAAGCACTGTATTTTCAAAGTAAATGATTTCACCACATGACCATTGTGATGAAAATGAGCTAAATTAACTTCTTGCTTTTATATTCAGCCATAACTAAAACCACCTGGTTAATATTGCCCCCCTTGTGCTGCCAAAACAGATCTCTGTTCTGACATGAGGCTTATTATTTTGAGGTGTTATGAGTTCCTTATAACAATACTTTGTCCTGGAGATTGAGGCCCCCAGCCCCAGACCTTCTAGTATTCTATGCTAATGGTCCAACGATAGCTGAAACAAAGTCTCTGATGGTTATTCTTGCACCATACCATGGTGTACTAATCACATATTTGTCATTATAGGTTCAGGGACAAGCCAGTTCTTCACCTGTTTATGATTGTCCTCGTCCAATGGTTGGGCTGCAACATGCACAAACTGGCTTGCCCAAGGTCCTGTCCACCAACTTTCTGGGGCATCTGGAGGCCTGGTGGTTAGGGAGCTGCCCCTGTGATTGGAAAGTCAATGGTTTGAATCCTAGCATTGCAGGGGCATCACTGAGATACCCTTGAGTAAGTTAACGTAAAGTATAAAGTTCTGTTAATACACCACAGCACACAGTGTGAACAGCATGAAATTCTTCTTTGCGTTTAACCCATTCACCACACAAAGCAGCGGGCAACCAGGAACACGGATCCATGGAGCAGTGTGGGCACGGCACCTTGCTCAAGGGAACCTCAGAGGTGCCACTAGCTGTCTTGGGGTTTCAAACCCACGACTTTCTGAAAGCAGGGTGAACACCCAACACACTAGGCCACCAGCTGCCCTGCGGGTTTCACACCGCTGGCTGCCCACTGCTTCACTCGGTGAATGGCTTAAACGAGAGTTCAACACTCTGTGGTGAGGTGTTCACTCTTGCTAATAAGGGGCCCCTTTACTTGTGCAACTTATGTGCCTTTTTCTGTTGCAACATCCACAATTTTAGGGTTAAAATAATACTGTGAACCATTTTGCAATGGACAGTTTGTCTTGTTACGCTATTACTGTTTTGTCAATGCTTGTCACAAAATTTTTGCAATGGGCAATTTTGTCTGATCATATATATGTATATATAGGTTTATATAAACTCATATTGGCATGCACTTACAAATGTCTACTTTTCTGCTGCTCTTACCTGTGTTCTGTCCATTTTCTGCCATAGCAATGCAAGTTTTCCACTTGTGGGACTAATAAAAGTTTATCTTATCTAACAAAAGAGACCAGTGAAGACATGCCTTGCTATAATGGTGGGTATCTTTAATATTTTGTGTAGTCAGTGTATGCCATCTGTGGCTGAGAGAGGGAATTGCTTCATAAGGCCTTGAGGTGTAACATCTGTGTGGTTACAGATTTTTACTCAATGCTACTTCAACAACATTAGTCCAGAAAAGAGGTAGTTAACTTGATCATGTGTCAGCATATGGACATAATTAGTGTAGTCTACCAGTTCACGGATGCTTCAGATTCAATCCACTGCATCAATGTACATGGACAATTCTCTACTGAATGTTTCAACAGAAAATGAAGGGTCAGTTTGGAGCTGCTGGGAAGAGGAAGGTCTAGTAAGAGGTTTATGGATGTGCTGAGGGAGGACATGCCGGTGGTTAGTGTGAGAGAGGAAGATGCAACGGATAGGAGTTGATCCACTGTGGAGACCCCTGTCCTGCAGCAGTATACTGCATTTTTCAGCAATGTGAGCAGATAAGTTAACATTCAGGACAGATTCATGGACAGATTCAGTTTATATGAATATGACCGAATGATTTAGAAAAATGGAAACTTGAATAATTAGCAAGGGAATGTAATTTGTCGACAAATGTTATTATATACACGTTACATTAATTTCTATAATATTAAGTAAAGTGCAAGTAGGGGATAAGTCACAATGTGAAGAATATTGTCCTCTTCTTGAAGAAGTGGTTGAGACAGATTTAGGAACTTTTGGGGTTCTTTTTGGAAGAAGGAGCAGAATCAAGAACATCTTACTATACTTGGGATGCAATTGGATTGTGTAGATTTTAAACATGATGGTTCCAGCAGAACATACACACTGCCATTTCTGTCCAAATGCATTCTTTTTTGTGCCATGAGCAGCTTTATCAACTGTCTTTGCTACTGTAGTTGTTCCGCAGAGGGAGTTAGGAGGTCTTTCTGCTTGAGCGTTTCTGATTTCTCTTTTCAATTTTGATAACTAAAACTACTCCTCACATAGTATTAAACAAAAACCAGTACTGACTCTTACTCATACTTACTCTGTTAGCCATAGCAAACTGTCCAGGAGCCTGTACACGAAGACCTTCTACTGTTATTTTTCTCTTCAGAGGTCGTCCAGAGGAGGAGGGGTTCTCCTTTAAAGTCTTGGTTCCTCCTGAAGTTTCTTCCTCCAGCTTTAGGGAGGAACCCTGGTTTGCTTACCAAGGGTTCGTACCCAGACTCTGTAAAGTTGCTTCTGTGACATTGGTTGTAAAAAGTGCATTATAAATCTATTGAACTGGATAACAGTTTCTTCTTGGAGAACTGAGACGTGTGTTTGGGCAACATTTTGGCAGCTGTGAACATTTTTACAATTCTTTTTTTTCTCTTGATCTGAGTTACTGTGGATGAACTTCATGATATGGTGCGTGATGTCAGCAATCCGATGCGACAGGATCCGATGTGTTAACCTCATGGGCTTTTGACATTCTATTGACAATCTCCAACGGCCAAAAACCCTTTACAATACAAATTTTGTACAAATCCACCTTCACACACTCCAAGTCCGTATTGCAGAGAAATCAAAACAGGAGACATCTCCATTCTATCACAGCAATTTTAATATTTTGAAATTAATATTCTGCATATCAATTAATTCTATTTTGAAATGAATATTTTAATTAATTTTAATTAAATTAATTTTGTTTAAGTTTTTGAAAGGTCTGATGCCTGAAAAATTACTGACAGATTTTAAGTACAAATCTGCACCAGTGCATCAATTCTGTTAAATGTTTTGCTAGCTCACAATGTCATCTGTGACTTCTGGAGACCCACTTCAGCAGTTTTAATGACCCCTAAACCTACAAGGCGATCAAACCCTACAAGGAGTTTTTCTACATTTACGCGAAAACTGTGTTTAGGGTCACGCTGGGTTTTGAAATCTGCCACAGAGGCGATTTTGAAAAACGGACTGTTTCGTGTGAGCGTACACCACTCGTATGACCGTATGCACCGTGTTTACATTAGGTTTTCATCTACAATGCCTGACTGGATGTTTTGACAAGCAATTTTTTGACGCTTTTTTTTCTGTGATTAATTGATTGAAATTAATGCGTTAAAAAATTCAAAACATGCTACCGATCGAGATGTGCTACCATGCCCTTCTGCACAGTCTTCTGTTGATACCTAGCGTTAGGGAAGCTGATTCATTTGTGCCATCTTTCGGGTCACTGGTTTACGGTGATTAAATCTTATAAGATCTTATAAGTGTGTGTTGCTACTCTGTGGTCTGTCTCAAGCGTCATTATGTAAGCAGTTTCCTCTAGGATCAATAGTTTTCTGATTCTAAAATGTCTTTTTTTTCTTCAGTTTTCACAATGATATCTGAAGCTGGGAAACTGTCCAAAATCACCACAGACTGTAAGCATGGCACGATTTGAAGTAGCCCGTGTCCTGCTTCCCGGAAGCATTTCTCAGGGTTAGAACCTGACTGTATAAACTGGCTCTATGCAGAAATAAAGTCTATCTAGGCTCTTCATTGAAATGAAATATATTTTTCCTCTAATAATGCATTTCCCATCATTATCAGTGTGATAAACCACATAAAGGTAGAACATTTCAACAAGGCAACATGGACAATGAGGGCCCACCCCAGGCTTCTGATTGGTCACCAATGCTAAACTGTTTAAGGTTTTATCGCCACCTGCTGCCTTGGTATTCTTTTGTCTGCGTTTTTTGTGATTGCTTCTGGACGGAGACTTCGTTTTCAGAAATACCCATGTACATGTGGACCTGACCTTAGTTCAGGATGCTGCTTAAAGAACAGCATCACACTTATACCTCACTGAAAAATAGGCGATGTAAAGACATACAAAGGCCAGTTTGGGCAGAAGAGTTTTGTGCAAAGATTCCTGCTGTTTACTGCTATTTACTATTCCAGAATTTCTTAAGCAAACCAAAACCCATTGAGTATGAACCTGGTTGGTTTGACATTCATGACCTCCATAGATACAGACTCTAGTTATTTTGATTCTTTGAAAAAGATGTTAAATGAAAAGGTACAGTTAAAGGTGTCCCACAACAGAAAGTTGTGTTGAATACATTCTCACTTATACACTCACACACTGAACACAACAAGCAAATTCACACATTCATAACATCGTTCTTTATAATACATACAAAACACATTAGCACTATACAAAAAAAATGCCATGTCCATGCCGAGGCCCTTTAAAGTCCTGATTTCATCCCCTCATAACAATCAAAATAACAAATGACATTTATTAAACTGAAGTTCTTCCCTAATTTGAGCTGCTCTGTTTAAATCATTTTTTACAACTTCTTGGGAGTTTTAGATATGTAGTAGCTTCTT
Source organism: Brachypetersius altus (assembly GCA_037974465.1). Classification (NCBI taxonomy): domain Eukaryota; kingdom Metazoa; phylum Chordata; class Actinopteri; order Characiformes; family Alestidae; genus Brachypetersius; species Brachypetersius altus. Next base: position 14,311 of record JBBPDB010127408.1, read on the forward strand.
GTAACGTTCACAGATCCATTCCAATTAACAAAAACAAGTTTAGGATCCTAATATCGTCCTGCAGAGAAGAAAAACTGGAGATTAGCTGTAGACCAAACAGAAGTACCTGCTGTCTTTCACACGAACTACTTTTACATTCCAGCTGATCAAATTCAGGGCACAATCTTTGTCCGCTACAGTGTAGATCATAGGCAGGGGTTGACATTTATTTTGCTCTAGTACGGTAAAGAGTACCTACATGAATATAGGGGTTGGGGGTTGCGTGCAGTATGAAGTCACAAATTAGGTACGCATTTGTTCTGTGAAGACTGAAAACTGGTGCGCATTTGACCTTCCACTTGCGTCTATATGTGCTTGCGTACCGCTTATGTCAACCCCAGATCATAGGTCTGTAAATATGGTCTCGGAGTATTTCACTTATTCAAAATACACCTGCTTAAACTGGCAAAGAACAAATGAGCTGAATCAGGTGTATTTGAGGAAGGAAACTGTCAAATTGTGCTGGACACTGTCCTGCCTAAAATATATTACAAAAATATTGCTCATACTTACGTGGGCTGTAAGAGCGAGATCGTGATCGAGACCTATAACGACTATAGTAGGGTGACGGTGAACGTCTTCTGCTGGAAAAAACAAAAACACTATAAGCTTTGTTTGACTCAATGTCTCAGCCGGACAAATTTGAAGTATCCCATTTGATAAAATTCACTGCAAAAAACAATCAAACAAAAAAAAAAAAAACCCTGGCTTTGCCACAGTAGTTGGAACTGTCAAACAAATACAAATCAGGCTCTTTGTGTTGTGCCAAAGGTTTTGTTGCAGGATAAGTACTGTAAGCTAAACATAGCAGTGTCACCAGGAATGGGATTATGAAACGTTAAAGTTACTTGAAGAACAAATTTCTAATTTGGCCTTTCTGGCACTTTCAGGCAATTTGCTACCCTTTTACATTTTTAAGTGACAAATGTTGTATTTTGGAAAGCCTCGGCAACAATATGTGAGTAAAGTGAATGTAATTAAATTATTATTTTTTTAAAACGTGACAAACTATATTCAGAACAAAGTAAAAAAAAAAAGCCTCACCCTAAATACGTCTGAGCAAGACTTTTGAAGTTTCATTCTATTTGTAAAACAATGAGACCAAAAAGTCATGGGTTCGATTCCCAAGACTGCAAGGCACCTCTGAGGTACCCTGAGCAAGGTACCATCACCACACACTGCTCCACCGGCGGCATGTTCCTGGCTGCCCCCCGCTTCACTTGGTCAATGGGTTAAATGCAGAGGTTGAATTTTGTGCTGTGGCGTGTTCATGTATGACAGAATGGTCACTTTCACTTTCATGTTGTCTTGCGTGCACTTGTCTTATGTCTGCACATTGAGGTGAACCGAGATTTTGTTCAGCTATGCATCCGTTGTTGTACTGCTGTATTGCATGACTGACATTCTCATTAATGTGTTACCACAGCACTATATCTCTATATCAAGATAAAATCTCAAGAGTTCCCCTAGAAGTGTATGTTTTTAGCTACTGTAACAGAGTAAGTAACAGAGGTTCAGAAAGTACATGGAAATTCTGAATATGGGATTAGACTTCTCAGTGCTGCTGGGAGTGTTGCTTCTCTGCTGGTATAAAAGGTGACATTGATTCAAATTAATTTGAGGAACGATAGAATAAGAAGAATAGCACAAAAGTAATCAAATACACAATGATGGGGAATCAGTGGGCATGTGATTAAGATTAATGGACCTGCAGGAAACACTTAATCTTATAACTTGCCCGAAACCTTTCTGTGATTTGGACGTTGAGGGCAGTAGTGCATTTCAGCAGTCAGCATTAGAATTATTGCTACCTCTCAGGGAAATGGAGTAAAACAAGCTAAAATGACTGAAATATTCCTCAAAAATTGTGAAAACGTGTTATCAACCGATTTATATAATACGATTTTAAGAAAAGTGTATTCTTTCTTAAACATACAGGCTATTAAGACATCTCTTAATAATATTTCAAATGAAACAAAAAAGTATATATACACCTTTAGAGGAAGATCCTTGTTATATAAGAACATACTTCTTTCCCGCATACAATGATGATGGTTAGAGACAAGCTGAACCCAAAGACCACAGATCTAGTTCTAGATATATTTAGTTTATAATTTAGCTGTATTTTGAGGGTGGTCAATTGTAAAATCCAGTGTCACACACTATTGTTGTATTTTTTATACATTTATACATTAAAATCACTAAAGAATGATTTAGCTACAAATACTATGCATCACACAGACACAAAGCTTACAGATGGTTTTACAGAAATTTACCACCTCATAGATGGTTAATTACAGAAAGAAAGCTGTCAATGACAATCACACACAGTTGTCTCCAATTACTGATGTTCTAAATGTACAGACTACCTAACGTTAGACAATCTTGTATGCATTTTTTATTCATTTATTTATTATGAAATGTATGCAAACAGTCCTATTTTAATGTATTACAATATTATTGAAAACATCAAAAATGTCCACAAACATGTCATTTCACTTACTCCTTTATAT
>JBBPDB010127416.1:0-16860 GCA_037974465.1 Brachypetersius altus
TCGTCTCGTCTCGTTCTCGTGAACCCAGTCTCGTGTCTCGTCTCGTCTCGTGGGAAAAGTGTCTCGTCACACCCCTATTACAAACATAAAGGTTCTTCACGTTAATGTAAGATTGGTTTACTTTTTTGCAGGTTGATTTTGAAGGCAGTGTTGCTGAGAATCGCTTCACTATTAAACCAAATGTTGACCCTGCCATTGATGAAAGTGAGCTTGTTATGAAATCACGCATGGATTTTCAGTTTAAGCTGGAATCTAAGGCTCAACCCTAAACATGTGACCATTAGAAAGAATGACAGATTACAGATGCACATTTGCCTGACAAATTCAAGTGATATTTATCAGTGAAGTTCTTCTTTCTTTTCAGAGAAAAGAAGGATGATGGGCTTGTCTGATTTCCTGACAGACGTGGCCCGAGCTGAGCTGGAGAATCTGGACTCTCGATTTTCTACCTGCAGTGTCATCTACATTCCCCTGGTATGGTATAACTAACTGTCTCCACTCCTAATTTTGTACCCATGTGTTTTTATAGTTTATCCCAACTGTGGATAATTTATGGGTAGCAGAGAAATAATACTACATTGTCTTTTTGCAACCATGCCATGTAAAGCATGTAGTTACAATATAAGGTTATGGATAGTTATTTCCTGGATAATTTGTGTTGTTTGTGTGTCATAGATCGGGTTCCTTCTTTCAGTACCACGACTGCCTGACATGACGGAGAAGGAGAACTTTGAGATTGAAGGTCTCGATTTTATTGTGAGTATTCTAGCTGCCACAAAAAGGGCACATGGGAACTACATTTGCATCTCTGCACTATCCTCACACAACTGCATGGCAGCTTGTAGCCTTCTGTCATGTCATTTCTTAAAATCTAAGCCTGCCTATAAGGCTCCAGAGGTGTTGTGCAGACAGTGAAGTGTCTGACTTCTTGTTTTCGCCTTTCTCTGTTCAACTCTGTTCATTTATGCAAAGTATCAGCATTACCAACATGAAAGCAAACAATAATTCAGTTTGTTGTTTTCAAGTCCCCTTATAATTGTGACTGTTAATGATGGTGTGACAAAATTTGTACTAGTTTGTATCTATTTGCTTCTGATGTATCCCATGTATCCTAAGCACACATGTATTATTGTGTGTCTGTTTACTGTCACTGTTTCAGTTTGTGTCAGAAGACCGGCTTCATTACCGTACTGCTAGGACTAAGGAGCTGGATGACATGCTAGGAGACCTACACTGTGACATCAGAGGTGATCCCCCATCATCAAAATTGTCTGGTCGACAAAATAAATTACATCTTTTTTGATGTTTGTGGAGTGGAAATGGATTGGTGTAGGCTCTAACTGGACATGCAGTAATGCCCAGAACACTGACATTAAGCACCTTGTGTTTACTATTGCTGGATATTTCTGATATTTAATTCAAAGCATTTTTCTAAAACCCTAAATCTGCGAAGGGGCAGTTTGAAGACCCACACTTGAATTACGTACTTAAATATTTAGTTTAAAAAATATAGTTTCATAGTAGTCACTAAATAATTAAATTTAAATCTCAGTTATACGCCTGCAGCTAAAGGATTTAAACTCATTTTGCACAAGTTTCAGTGCTGTGTTTTTTACAGTGTGTGATTGTGTTAGGCTGTCAGTGATGGAAGTGTGTGATGTGTGTTGAAGACATGGAGACGGCAGTGATGACGCAGCTCCAGTCCATCGTGTTGGAGCGCAGCAGCTGCCTCTATAAGGTTCTGGCCCTGTGTGCTGAGCTGGACTGTCTAATGGCACTGGCAAAGTCCTCCCAGGAATATTGCTACTGCTCCCCTACTCTGACACCACACTGTAGACTGACACTGCATCAGTCCCGGTATATAATGGATCCAGTCTACTGTAATAGTCTAGTGCTTACACCTGGTCACTTAATGTGTGTATCAGGATACACATCAGGAGTGTATCTGGATAAGGCTAAGCCACTTAAAAATTAAAGTGTAAATTCATTTACACTTGATCGCTCAAATCACTTCAGGAGGAGGTCTGGCGTCTTTCCCTGCTCTTCTACTTATGAAAGAGACTTTTGGCACTTAATACTGACATTGCTGCTCACCAGTTTCGTTTGACTTTGTCTTGCCTCGTTGTTTTTCACTATGTTGCTGCAAAACACTTTTATTAATGGGGTTCATAACGGGGATAAGTATTTCTCTATGTGTAACTTCTCTATTCTTGTAAACATTGACTGTGTTGTGCAAATTTGTGGAAGAGCAAAGGTAGTTGGCTGTTGTGTATGAGCTGATCTGCATTTTATGTACTGAATAGTACTCCAGTCTGGCTGACTGGAGACACATTTGACTACCAAAAATGAAAATGATTGTGGCTAAAAGCTTATCAGGATAAAATCCAAATGCAAATCACATGTGGTGAGCAGCTGTAAACAGGGTGACAGTCTGTCCTCTGTCACGTCTTAATCTCTCCCATCTCTTTCTCTGACACCACACTTTCTTCCCCTCAGGCATCCTCTGTTGGAGTTGTGTACACAAGTATTTGTGTCAAATCCATGCATCACTTCCGAGACTGAGGGAAAGGTCAAGGTGCTCACAGGGCCAAATTCTTCTGGCAAGAGCATATACTTAAAACAGGCAAGCACAGCACAAAACGTCCACATTCTTTCCTCAATAAAACTATTTGCATGTGTTCTAGAGCACTAACATTTCAATAGATACAAATAAACCTGTCTCTGTATTGGCTTATTACCAATTTTGGCTAATCAACAGGTTTGTTCTTGTAACTGTATGCTGAGAAAAATGTATTCTGTATTTGTATTTCTTTCTGTTAGTTTATTTTTTGGCAATTCTGTGTCTTTACCATTTGTGCACGAGTCCATGTTTATGTTTACTTTGTTTGCTAAATTGACTGACAGATAGGTCTGATTGTGTTTATGGCCCTGATTGGCTCTGATGTGCCTGCAAAAGAAGCTGAGATTGGTCTGGTAGATGCTATCTTCACCCGCATGCAGAGTCGTGAATCTGTGTCTGTGGGACTGAGCACTTTCATGATTGACCTAAACCAGGTATGTGTGTCTGTCACACTCACACCCTCTGCTGTCCTGGAATTTGTTTCAATAATTTGTTCAGGGAAAAAAATTGTTAAATGCTTTTGATTTAAAAGTATACACACAAATAAGATGCATTACAACAACACAGCTATTGACTAAACTAAGTAATCTGAAAGGCACTTGTATTGCTGTAATGTTTTTATACAGAACTTCTGTTGTATTTCCCAACTAGATGGCTCAGGCTTTGAACCACAGCAGTGGTATGTCCCTTGTGCTGGTGGATGAGTTTGGCAAAGGAACCAACACAGTGAGTCCAGTGACCTTGAAAAAAAACAAAAGTGGGAAATTGGTGGAGAAAAAATAATATAAGTAATTAAGACCAGTGCTGTGTGTGTGCAGGTTGATGGTTTATCACTCCTGGCTGCATGTCTAAACCACTGGTTAAGCAGAGCTCCAACGGAGTGTCCTCTTGTTTTTCTGGCTACAAACTTCCACAGCGTTCTGCAGCTGGGCCTCCTGCCTCAGTCTAAAATTCTCTCCCTACTGGTATGTGTTCTCTACTTTTGTGCAGTCGTCCTCTGCAGATGCAGTGTACCTTTTTTTAAGTACTTTTTGTAATTTGTGTATGTTTGAAAATGTCTTGATTTAGTCTTGAAATATTCTTTTTGGTGAACAGAACTACTGTCCAGTGGCAAATAATGCATTCATCTTATATTCTGAACACAATCTGTTTCCCATGCTTGAAAATCTTTACATTAAATGACTGAATTACCACAGTCCATTTTCTGAAAATGACAGGCTTGTTGCTTTTGTAGTGATACTGCTTAAGGATTATTGGTTGACCTGTGCAACCAGCAAGTCAGTTAAAAAAATTCATGGGGGTGTTACTTAACTTAAAGAATCATTTTGGGTCAGGTGGGGGTGGGCAATATGACAGTCTATGTGCGAAAGATCTTCCAAAGCAGGGAGATCGTAGTATCGTCTAAATAGACAACATTCCATCTATTTATTGTGGTTCTATGCTCTTCCTAATTTTTTTTCTCTGCCAAACACTATTTGCTAGTCTGCTTAATGCCTGCCTTATAGAAGCAGGACTTAACCAACAATAGTTTGGTTGTACTGTTCAGTAGCTTGTAAAATAGTACAATTTTACTAAAATAGTAAAATCTACACTTACAAAATCATGATTTAACTGTAAAAAAATTGTGATCTGATATTTTCGCCATATCGCCCACCCCTAGGGTCAGGTGAGGTTTGGGCCAAAATAATGATTGTTTTTGGGTGTCAGGCAAGGCAGGTTAGCTGTCATAACAGATCTATTAAAAAACATGACCCATGCATCACTACATTTTTGGTTCCTTTTTAATTCATAAATTCTACTGTATGATCCACTTAAGTTTTACGATGCTCTGCACTGGTGTATTATGTTTGCATAGACTCTAGAGACTGCTATAGATGGGGAGGAGTTGATCTTTCTTTACCAGCTGAAGGAGGGTATTTGCAAGTCCAGCTATGCTGCTAACATTGCCACGCTGGCTGGCTTGCCGCCTACCCTGGTGCAGAGAGGACTGGAGGTAAAATTTCCTGTGGAAGGCCAGCCATTTGAGGCAGAACATTTCTGCATTGCTCTGTAAAGATTTAAATAACTTGGGGAATAATCTACAGTAATTTTATTGATCTTAACTTCATACGGATTCTAACACTTTAAAATAAGGAAAACATGTAGACAGTATTGTACTTATAAATAAATATGTTTAATGTGCAGGTGTCAGAGTTATATAGAACTGGAAGGACCATTAAAAGGAAAGATCAGCCCTCAAGTGATGAACAGATTAACAGGTTTGTGTTAATCTGTTACTGTGCTTTTTTTTCCCTGTTTACATACATCCAGCTTATGCTTGGTACATAAGACTGGTAATGTTTGACCCAGTGTTGTGCAACAATTTCTTTGTACTGGTTGAAAGAGAACCGTGGGGCAGCTGGTAATGTAGTGGTTAGGGTGTTCGCCCAGCAATCAGGAAGTTGTGGGTTCAATTCCCAAGACTTCTAAGTATCTTTGAGGTACCCTGAGCAAGGGACTGTCCCCGTGCTGCTCCCAGGGTGCTGTGTTACTGTCTGCCCTCTGCTTTACTTGGTGAATGGGTTAAATGCAGAGGTAGAATTTCATGCTGTTTACACTGTGTGCTGTGCTGTGTTCACATATGACAGAATGGTCACTTTCAAATGATAGTGTTATTTAATACTATAGGAGTAAAATAGAGCTATTGGACTAGATATACAAACTCTTGTTCTGTCAGAAAGAAAATCAGACTCTTTCGGTTACATTATCAGGGCTGTGCTGTTTCCATGTTCTGGCTGTTATTTTTATCTTATTTATTTTAACTTATTTTTATCAGCCTGACCATGTGTGATGGGCTGCAACTGAATAGTGTGGAAACTGTTTCTTTGTCTCTTTATCCAGATGCCAAAGAGTGGTAGAGAAGTTCCTCACCCTTGATCTGGACGACCCCTCGTTAGACCTGCAGCGCTATATGAAAGAGGAGCTTCTGCACACTATTGGAGAAGTGTTGTGATAAAGCGTAAAGAGTATTTGTTGCAGTCTGGGCCTATTTTATGGGGCTTTAAGTAGAAACTGAGTCACTGATTTGCTCTAGGTTTCAGTACATATATAACAGCTATGACAGACTGCAATGGTGTGTTTTGTCACAAAGAGCCATTGCAGTGTTGTATTACTTATATTTATTAAAGTTTTAGGGTTAAAAATATATATTTTTTTCATATTTTACATTTTAGTATGTTGCTAAAATGTACATTTTAATCGAAACTTTCTCTCAGTGGCATTATACTTGTACTTGTTTCAGTTTGCCAGTTTGTACATGTATCCTTATCACTTGTACATATATCCTATACATTTATGTACATTGTGAGTTTATTTTACACAAGTTAGCTTCAAGTGCTTTAGAAAATTGACCAGTACCAGGAAGTGTTAATACAAATAAATCCCCTGTCACTGCATTGGAAAGAAGCAGCGTCTTTATCACAGTTTATTAAATCAATTAGGTTCAGTCTGTCCTTAGATAAGCAGTCCTGCTAATCTGATTTAAGTGGTAAGGACAAAATGCACACTTGCTGTTTTAAAGTCAAAATATCACACAACATCAATTGACTGCTTAGCCAATGAGTGGTTCTAAATGAATTCCAAACTGGTATTTTAAGATTGCCCAGGTACTTGGTTATACTGCTGTTTGTTTACCATTTACATGCTGTCTGTTCTACAATGCCTCTGTCTATGCTTTTCTGATTGTTACAGCATTGGCTAGAATATGCAAGTGTTTGTCCCTGAATGATTCACATTTCGACTTTCGATTAAATTTTAAGTGCATAGTGACATTGAAAAGCCTTCTTTTGTAAAACGTGCTTTGCATAACAAATCTCCAGCTGCTTGAAGCTGCCTTGTGATGCCAAAAAGTGTCAGATCTAATTGAGTTGGTAAGAACAATCAAGTTCTCCAATTACGTGTTCTAATCCACAGTGATAAATTGCCCAGAGCCCAGGTAAAGACAGACTGAAGTCTAAATCAGCACGAATAGACACATTTAGATTTTTCACTCCGACTCAAGCAAAAGGATGGCTAACTGCAAATATGGGGATACATGGAAATGGAGACCTCTTAATCCTTACTCATTGTGGGCAGTACCTAGATGTTCCACATACAGTTTTCTTTCTTTGTAAGTATGAATTTTTCATATTTATGATGCATTTTTATACGTTTAAAAATAAAAATAATTGTATGTTCTCTGTTCTCATACAGTAATGCTTTCTTTGGAAGGTTTTAAAACTATCTTTGAAAACGAGTAATGAGTTTTTTAGACTACTTTGTCCAAGTGTTGCTAGGCCAACAGGGCAAGTTTTCTTCACCTCTTACAGAATGTGTAGTGGCATGCCAACACACCACAGATTGGCAACAAAAGCAACCTTTTTAGAATCAATGGTGAATTTTATGATGTACGTTTACCCAATATATGGCCCAGCTTAATCCTGAAGGTCTTTTTTGTTTTCCAGATATTACTCCTAAATATCACTTAACATAGTTTACCAAACCAGGACAAATTATGGTCTCCTCAGGAGAGTATTTGCTTATTGTCTCCTTTCTGTCTGCACTGGTTTAGTTGATACTGAGAATTATTGTCTTGATTGCTTTGAAGTAGATTGAAACTGCTTTTTAATCTTCATAATTATGTTTGCAGACTTATGAACAAACATTCAGAGGCTTGTTTTAGATGATTACTCTCCAGGAAAGTTGACTCTGAATGGCAAATAAGAGTGAGCCAAACAGTGTCAGATCTAATGGCTCATATGCCTTTAATCCACGTAATTGAGTTGGTTAGAACAATCAAGTTGCCACTTTGCTTGAGAAGCCTTAATCCACAATGACAAAAACGAATGCCAGGATGAGGACAGACTCTAAATCTGGTCTCTTCAAGACTTTAAAAGAGGCATTTAGGTTTCCAAAGGCTGCAGTGTTGCTGCTGCACTGAGGAGAGCTACTGTTTATGCAGACAGGTTGAGAGCTACACAAGAAGACCTAACCAAGACCTATCAAGTCACTGCAGAGTTTCATTATTTCGCAAGTATCAAAGATTTATATTTTTGTTAGCTTGTTGAATAGACTTTATGTATAGTTAAAATGATTTATCTCGTGCTTTATGTTGTCACTAATACAGTTTGTAATTGTACTTTATATAATGTATTTGCTAGACTTGCTTTTTGAAGATTGTTTTTGTTCACTTGTGTTTGCTTATCATCTTTTTCCCATACAGTCATCTCCTCAACTATCACTCATCAGCACAAGCAGGCTGGACCACGCCTCTTTCGATGGAAATAAAGCTTATTACAACGTCATTTTGAGCCGCTTGCTGTGCAGCTTTGCAAAATATCTCGCCGTGTTTAGTGGCAGCGGAGCAAGGACCCTGAACCCAATAAGAATGCGGTGTGTAATGTACTTTTGCAGTTATAAGAGGAAGCACATAGCATAGCTGCTAATTTGAATCCCACCAATAGGGCCCACTCACCACTATTAGAAAGTACTTTTGATAAATACCTCAAGAGTTTTCAGGTATTTATCACAGTTATGGATAAAGAGTAAATATTATGGGTTTGATTCATCAGGATTACTGGACATAATTATGTATAACACTAAATCTTTGAGGGACAACACGGGTGTTATAATAATATATATTATAGATAATTACATTTATAAGCACTTTACACTTCACATTTTGTGCATTCCTTTTGTGTGGTACGGAACCATTGAGCTAGGATCATGTAACTTTTGTATAGCATTTGTACATATTCAGTAAAACTTATTATCTTACACTTTATCTTACACTTGTGGAAATGAAAAAAAAAATGTATTTGCTTACATGGTATCCTCAGAACTGTGGCTGCATTCCTTTGACCCATGCCACGACACCAGTCGGTAGCTTAATACTTTGGACATTTACATGTGTTCCTATTCAAATAGGAACATTCAGTCTTAGTCTTGTTGTTTTAAGTGCTGCCAATTATGTGTATAATATGATTTGCATGTCTATAAAGTTGCAGTTGCTCACTTGATGAAGACATGTCTGCCTATAGAGTGACCTAGTTTCATGTTTTGATTTCCTTGACAATATACAAGCCTGTTTAGAGTCTTTATTCTTCTAAAAGCCAACTTCATCTGGTCACCTACAACTGGACGTAAAGAGTAGAAGAGGGCATGTGCCTGGCTTTGACAATCTTTATTTTACAGTTTCCTTGTTTCTTCTGGACCCTGTTGGAGTAAGGTACAATGTTAATAATGAAATAAAGTGCACAGCATTCACTGTTAGAAGCTCTTAGAGCATTTTGACTTGTTGCAACTCGACCTCAAATAGAAATTTAATCTGGTTTTAAGATGCTCCAACCTCTGCTAACGACAAAAGCCACACATGGGAACGCCTTCTTTCGCTGACGACACTACTGCTCATAGCAACGACACCTTAAATCTTAAAACGACACCTTGACAGATGAGGGTCAGGTGTTAAATCGCAAGAGTTGTCAGCTTAGGTTTTAATTAGTCAACAGGATTGGCCTAAGAGGTGCTGGCAAAAAGGTAAGAAGTGTCTCTTCTTGTCAAAGAGTAGCACAGTGAAGAGAAAGCCATGCGGCAGCAGCGCTGGTCATAACATGTACTGCCAGTGGCCAGGCCCTACGTTTCTTAAATATTTTTAACAGCATATTTACAGCATAGTCATGATTTAAAAGCACAAGAACAGTTTTAAAACATAAATGCCAATGTTTTGGCGCTCCCCCTGGTGGTGCGCCCATATGCACCGCATATAGTGCATACCCCATTTTTGCGCCACTGCTTACTGCCCATCATTGGCATGGTGATGTAATCGGTTGATTAACTGACAAGAACAAATGCAACAAATATAGATCTTGTACCTCAGGCCCCTGCTGTCATATTATATTGTCCAAACTGTTTCCTGTCCCTGGATGTAGTCATGTGAGAGAACTGCGCAAATGTAAACAGTCTCATCTCCACATCATATTAATGTAAAGGTGATGAAACGGAGTATCTTTGATACATAAAGGAATGTGATGCATAAAGGAATGAATCACCTTATGTCAAAGCTCCAAATTAAGTAAAAACACAATATTTTACATCAGCTTAGACATCAGTACACACATTTTAATATAACTTGCGCTTATTTTATTCACCATTACAAAAAGTATATCATTCAGTCAACTCTGGGTCTTTAGATTCGAATATGAAATGAGAAAAGTGCATTCCTTTTATTTGTAAAGAAATGAACATTTTGTGTGGTTGTGCACCTGTATTTCAAAGTCCTAATACATTTAAATGTGTATTTAGGTCAACAAAATACCACAGTAACATCTCACGTCAGTTTAGACATGGGTAGAAAGGGCCAAATAATGGTCTTAACATAATCTTTAACATTTGCTTCAGCTTTTATTTCTTTTTCATTACAGTGTGTTAAATTATCCAGTCAACTCTGTGTCTTCAGAGCAGTGACAGAGTGCTGTGAAAATCCCTCAAATCTCTGCTTAGAAGCTGCAGCTTTTGTTTGGCTTATTTCACACCTTCTAATGAAGCCCTATTAGCTTAGTCCTCAATCCACCACTGCTCAACTTCCTTCCTGATCACTTTTCCACTAATCCCCTGAAGTCCCTTAATCAAGGTATAAATGCTGGCATGTGGAGGACACAGAGGCACAGGTGGGCAGGGAGAAAGCAGAGAAGAGCCTTTAACCTTTTGCTCATTCATAGATACCTCCAGACATGTCGGGGCTAAATGGTTTTGAGGGTGATAACTACTATATCCCTATGAACAACCGCACAGGGCTTGTGCGGGACCCATTTTTTTATCCACAGTACTATTTAGCAGAGCCATGGCAGTTCAAGTTGCTGGCTTTTTACATGTTTCTTCTGATATGTTTTGGCTTCCCCATCAATGGCTTTACCCTTGTGGTCACAGCCCAACACAAGAAGCTCCGACAGCCGCTCAACTTCATCCTGGTGAACTTGGCTGTGGCTGGAATGATTATGGTCCTCTTTGGATTCACCATCACCATCACTTCAGCGGTCAACGGTTACTTTTACTTCGGGCCCATGGGCTGTGCCATTGAGGGGTTTATGGCAACACTTGGAGGTGAGTAATGCTACTAATTTGATAACATATATCTGTTATTGCACTACAGTGTTTACATATATGGATTAATTATAAGTCATATATTTTCCTTAGGTGAAGTGGCTCTCTGGTCGTTGGTGGTACTGGCCATTGAGAGATACATTGTGGTCTGCAAGCCCATGGGAAGCTTCAAATTCTCTTCCACTCATGCCTTGGCTGGCATTGCTTTTACTTGGATCATGGCATTCAGTTGTGCTGGTCCCCCTCTTGTCGGATGGTCTAGGTGAGGATTGTCATGCAGAATTAATGCAATTAAAGACTTTTGGTGCGTTGGGTTTTTACTGCTTTTGTTTACAGCATTTTTTTTAAAAACTAGCTTCAAGATTCAAGATTCTTTATTTGTCACATGCATAGTTACACAAAGTACAACAACTTAAGTTTAGATGCCAGAAACAGTTCCTTAACGTTCCTCATATATATTCTTACTTCTAAGCCAAGAATCATTCAGTTAGACTGGTGAAATATTGCTGTGCTTGCTAAATAAAAAGTAAAAAAAGAACAAGGCTGTATCCAAGGCTGTTTACTGATTTAACACATTAAAACCCTTACAGGAGCTTTTCATTTATTCAATCAGCTGTGGTCTTCTCAATGAACAGGTACATTCCTGAGGGGCTTCAGTGCTCGTGTGGACCAGACTACTACACACTCAACCCCAAATTCAACAACGAGTCCTACGTCATCTACATGTTCACCTGTCACTTCATTCTCCCCGTCACTGTTATTTTCTTTGCTTATGGAAGCCTTGTGTGCACAGTCAAAGCGGTGAGACTACAAGCTGTTTTCTTCAATATTTTCTTAATTTATACTTTTTCAAACACAACAACAATACATGCTAGTATATAATAAATGTAGTATTATTATTCCACCTTAACATATAAACGAAAAAGTGTATTTCTCACTGTTCATAAGAAGTTAAAGGAAAACTGGTTAACACTATTTGCTCTCTCCAGGCTGCAGCGGCTCAACAGGACTCTGCCTCTACTCAGAAGGCAGAGAGAGAAGTGACACGAATGGTCATCCTGATGGTGGTGGGGTTTCTGGTGGCTTGGACTCCCTACGCTAGTGTTGCTGCCTATATCTTTTTCAACAAGGGTGTTGCCTTCACAGCCCAGTTCATGGCCATTCCTGCCTTCTTCTCCAAAAGCTCAGCTATCTTCAACCCCATCATATATGTGCTGCTGAACAAACAGGTCAGTCCATTTTTTATTTTAATGTTACTAAAGGAAAGCATCCAGTGTTTTCAACCCAATCTCTACATGTGTAGAATATAGTCACTTGTCAAAGTAATTTAGTTGATTGGAACCCACATAAGGTACAACATATTCACACAGGTTTGTATATCCCTAGTCAAATGACATAGTTTTGTACCTCTTGAAGTGAAAACACTACAGAGACTCCTGAAGTGCACATTTTACTGCACAAGTACTGTTGTGTTATTGTTCTCACTGATTGTGTTGGCAAAAATAAAAGATAAAGTGTGGGCTGTTTAAACATTATGGCACAAGAATGTTTTTCCCCGCTCAAAAACACTATTAAAAATTTGTGAACTAAATGAACAAGAAATGGCGTATTTAAAGGTACTGATCGAGAAAACTTAAGTTTGCGCTTAACTGTATGGTCAGTGAAGCAGCTGCCTATTAGCTTCAGTATTCAAAACAATTTTATGTGGTACAGATAAGGTTGAAAAGTACTTATCCGAGAGCCTAGGTGAATGTTAATTAAAATGATAATTAAAAGTGGGGAGAATGGATAAAATGCAGATGATCCATAATCGCTAACCAGTTTTGTTTTTCTTTGTAGTTCCGCAACTGCATGCTGACCACCCTGTTCTGTGGCAAGAACCCTATGGGAGACGATGAGTCCTCGTCAGTGTCCACTTCTAAGACAGAAGTGTCTAGCGTGGCTCCAGCATAAAGGACCCTCTCTCTTTCCTCATACAAACTTGGAATTCTTTGGACTCTCGAAACATGATATCCTCACTCATGTGTAACATTTTTTCTGTTGTCATTATATTTATTTTTATATCTACAACGCATTTTGAAAAGACAAAAAAAGAGATAGCTTAAAAGTAATAAATACTGCATTTTAAAAACATGTGTCCTTATTTGGGGTGTTTTATTGGTATTGAGAGAAGCAAAACGTGATGTTTCAAAACCGTTCAAGGAAGCAAAGGCAAATATTAAATATTCAAAGCTTTAAAAGAACATAGTTTCTAAGTGAAATTAAGTTAAATCCAATAGGAGAAAAAGAAACAAAAAATGTATGATATAGACATTTTAGAACACATTTTCAATTTTTGTGACCTTGGGCTAAAGAGAAGAGGATAAAAATATGAAAATAAAACATTTGATGAGGCATAACATTCATACATGACACACATTATTATTAATGTTCCCCAATAATTTCATTTCAGTAAGTAAAGTCATTTTTATAACAAACTGTGTATGCAAACTATATACCAGAAAATGACAGAATTAGCATACAATGGTTCCACACCACGTTCAGAGAGAGAACCATAGGACTAAGATGATCATTTTCATTTTCATTAAGTGAATGTATATCTACTGCTTAGTGTAGTCTAGTGGGTAAAACTGCCCTCTTTCATACAGCAGACAGGGTTCTTTCACTTTGCCTAGGCAAGTACTCTATACTATACCTGTTAAAGGACAAGCAATGGTGCATTGGTCTACATTGCTGACATAATTGACTTATATGATGCACACTTCATCCTCAAAATGGTATTTATTTTTTATATTACATGCATGTGATTGATAGTGATAACATTCCTTGGGAGCATTACTCTCAACTGAACAAATATAGGAAGGAATTCATTGTAAAAGAACACAACTGACAAGAAGACGATTGACAAAGGATTACACACACACACACACACACACACACCCCATATCATGCATAAACTACAGAGATTAATTTTGCAGTAAATATAAGATACTGATACGGCTGTAAGTAAAGATATAGATTTAGTGTACTGTGCCAGCAGAGCAGTACTGCAACAAAAATAAATGCAATAAAATAGCGGCTAATGATATGATAATGAGATCAACCTTCAATAACAGTCAATTCATAAGTAAAACAGTTGAGTTCTATATTGCACAAGCCTGATTCAGTACAATAATGACTTATACAAACTTAGAAAGTTCCTTTACAGAATGGGGAGGAATCATACAGTAAAGACTTCGTGTGTATAGTATCTGAAATCATGACACATCCTAATGAAAGCCCATAATTTGTTTGAATGTAATATTGATGTTTAATACTGATCTGTAACCTAAACTATGACCAGGCTACAGTGTTGTAGTTTCAGTACTTGAGCAGAAGGGACCCAACGATGCAGAAGATCACAAGGGGTTCACTTTTTAATTATAACCGATTTTTCAACTTGAGATTACATCACCCACTCTGGTTTGACCAGCAGAAGGAACTTTGTTTCTCTCTAAAGCTAAAATTATTTACTTAAGTCAACCGTAGCTAAGCCAAAGACTTTACATTGTAGCTTCTAAATGATTTTTCCCCCTTTGCCACCGAAGGAGAAAATTGTTTTAGCCCTTTTGTGTAGCAGACAATCCTCACATTAAATTAAATAATGAATTAATTAGGTCTCAGTTCTTACCAAACACTTTGTCACCCAGTACCCTTCATACAGAACATAATGTGGTTGCAGGACTAAGGGCGGGACCAATTTAATACTCAGTTGCTTTAAAGCACATTTAGAAAGACTTCTGCCGCAACTGTTGCATCTTGCAGCTGCTATTGGCTTAATACTGTTAATCATGCTGTCATGTCTGTAGTTCAGGAGTTTGGCAGAAAGCCATGGGCAGAAACCAACCCTTCCTCAACACCTGAGAGAATCCCTTGTCCATGACACTTCCACTTCAGTCGTGTAAAGACGGAAGTGTTAAAGATCTCACAATCTTGTTATCTTAAGTTAGATTATCTCTTGATGGTTAAGAACAATTATGGAGGCTTAAGGGTGACTTGAGCTGTGACAAAGCAACAGCTAAGTGTTAAAACTCTGCTGTTGTGGTTAAATCAGAATCAGAAAATGTTATTAAACCCCAAGGGGAAATAAAGGAATGTGGCCCCTCACAGTCAATGTGAAATTCCTTCTCTGTATTTAATCCATTTACCAACTGAAACAGTGGGCTGCCACCAATGAACGATGCCCTGCGAGCAGTGCATGGGGACGGTACCTTGCCTAAGGAAACCTCAGTGATGACACTAGCAGTGTTGGGATTCGAGCCCACAACCTTCTGACTGCATGGGCAGTGCCCTAACCACAAGGCCACCAGCTCCCTCACCAAATTGCAGATGCTGCCACTGTTCAGAGAAACAAAGAAGCACGTAACACACTAAGTGAAGGGTTAAGTGTCCAGGAAGATCGTATGCTCTGCCACATTGCAAAACATGTCCAGGAATAGTTTGAGGAGCATGAGAAAGAGCTCAAAGTGTTCGATTGGCCTCCATAATTTCCCAGTTCTCAATGCATTTATACTTATGTGGGATGTGCTGGACTGACCAGTCTAATCCATGGAGGCCCCACCTCACTACTTACAGGACTTAAGGGATCTGCTGGTGCAGAAGCCACAGCCTATCCTAGAGGTCAGAGGGCAGAAGGCCAGAAAACATCCTGTACAGGTCACCAGCTTATCGTAAGGAAGACAAACACCTGTCAAAGAATTACCCACTTCAAAAAATATTACTTCAAAAACATTGGCAACCTATTTCAGCACTCGAACGTAATAAACGTGTGTGGAGGAACTGAAGTTCACAAATGAACAAAGACAAGAACAATGTAAAATACAGGTCAAAATAAAAGTAAGTTTGGTCATTTTCTGTTCTTGGTATTTAACCTATTCACAGAGTAAAGCAGTGGGTAGTCGTCAATGTATCGCCTGGTGAGCTGTGTGTGGGAATGATATCTTGCTCAAGAGTGCCTTAGTGGTGCCATTCTGGGATTTAAACCCACAACCTTCTGATTGCCTGAGCCGCATCCTATCCACTAGGTCACCAGCCGCCCCTTTTTCGGTATAAATGAAAATGATAAAATTAGGAATCAAGGACTATAAATATTAGAGAAATCACGGTCCATTTTCATGTAATAATATATGGTACTTATTTAAGAGGCCCAATATTTCTCCACACACCGTAGAGAACTTAAATGATCCAACTCGTAGTTCTGATTCTCTCTAATTTCCTCACATTTATATGCACTATGTGGTCTTCAGAGTGAGCTGGTCTGAATGTACTGGCTGACCACATGAGACTTTAATCGGATGTTGGACTCCCCCTACTGGACGGAGTTTGTAAACTGGCGAGGAAATAGCAAGAAGATTAAAAGTGATGTTGGTAAATACCCGAACTTATACTCAGGTAAGAACAAACCGCTGTCGCTTAGTTTGAATTTAAATCACTTTATTACACGCGTTCACGTGAAAAGGAATCAGAACTCCCACTGTCTAAAGAGACTGGCAGGATTTCCCACAGTGTTTGTGCAGCATTATAACGTGATTACCAGAAATAAGGTCTCGATCCATGATCACGCCAAGATGTTTTACTGTTACTTAGATAGACTATGAGCGCGAGGCAGGAATTTACAGGGATAAATGTGTAAATTAGAAAACATTTTTTGTAAATCTCTATAATCCATGCATCTTGAATTCATTACTTCAGTTCCTTCACACGTTTAAGTTTAAGCGTTAAAATACACTACTCACAATAAGTTAGGGATATTGTTGTTATTGCTTGTCCTATTTGCTCTGAATTTTAATGAAATAAGTAAAAGTTCCCTTTGATATTACTAATAATGTATGAGAAACACCAGTTTCATTAGTTTAATATTTATTACTCCCAAAATTTAGACAATAACAGGGACAGCCCCAAATAACAAAAACTAACAATGTCAGTAGCGGGGATCATGTTGACCTCAGCGTATCGCTCACCTCGCCTTCTCCAGCAACGCTGACGACCATCATTTCTGTGCAAGGTGAGCCGACACTCATCAGTGAACAGGACGGTAGACCACTGCTGCATTGTCCAGGTCACATGGTCTTGTGCCCACTGCAAAC
>JBBPDB010127424.1:0-10000 GCA_037974465.1 Brachypetersius altus
TGGAGAGCTGGAGAACATGGAGTGGCCAGAAGTCTCCAGACTTAAACCCCATCGAGCTGCTTTAGGATGAACTGGACGGAAGAGTGAAAGCAGAGCAGCCTATAAGAGCCACTGGGAACTTGTGCAGCAGACACACACACACAGATACACACAGATACACACCCTTATGGGAACTTCTGCCGCAGAGCTGGGAAGAACTTTCTGCAGAATGAACAGTGAGACACTGAACCGCCGAATTTCAATACAAAAACAGAAAAAAATGGGGTGTTCTAAAACTGTACATATTTTTTTGCTCCTAATGTTTTTGTTGCCTTTCTCATTAATTACACAAAAATCTTTATTTCACTTAAAAACATTGTAATTGATTGCAACAAAACCTTATAGGTAATACATAAGGATTTTATGGGAGATTTATAGAAAGATTTCACATTTAAAGTGTGTTTAGGCAACAATATTTCATTCCTAGTCATTTTGTCCATGTTCCACACGCCTTAAGTGACTCAAATGTCAGCTGGCAAATTGAAAAGAGGTAGAAACAGCAACTGTATACAATGGGGTGACATTGTTTTATTCATGTGGATATAATGGGTACATTATTTATTTATCATACATTCGTTATTTGAGCACAGGTGAAGGGAAAATGATGAACGGAGAGATAGAGTGGTTGAGGGGGATGAACAGAAGCCCCAGACAGCAGATGACAAGCAGCAGTATTGCTGTACGTTATCCTTTTTACAGCAGACGCCGTCACGTGTTAAGTGCAAAAGGAAAGCCAGTGCCAGGGAAAGCAGGAAGAGTGTGAAAAATATAGTGATGGGAGCAGGAAGGGCAACAGGAACAGGAGCAGGTGGGGGTGTAGTGGGGTTTGAAAAAGCCTGTTTCAATGCAATTTTTGATGTTTCTTAGTTTTTTCCTTCTAGAAAAAATTATATGTATATTTTTCATATTAGTCTCACTGATGCGTGTGTCTGATGCACAATACGTGAGAGTTGGCAACCCTATTATCTACATGTACAACAAACATATTAATATGCAAAAAGTTATAAGTATAACAAAAGACAATCAGCCGAGTTATAATTTTTCAAAAAATAAAGTTTCTAACTAAACACTTGAAATGCCAGAAAAATAAACGTTACCACTGGAATCAGTGCCGACGTTGTAGAAGAAACACTACAAAATGGTATGAAACATGAAATTTTAGTTGCCTGGTGTATTAGAATGACCTACATATGGCCTATTTGTGCAATACAAGTGCCGTAGGGAGGTACTAACCAACTGTATTTACTCTCTTATGTGTACTGATGTGTATGTTGGACAGAGAAGATGTACTAATTAAGCATTTTTCAAGGTAAAAAATATTTGTGTTCACACAAGGGCATTTCCAGATACTGTCTGGATTAAAACAAGACACAATTTTTCATTAAAGGGATCTTTAGCCTACAATTTCACATTTTACATTTTATCCCTGGTGTGTCTTTATTACATTTTTGTGGGTTTATGCAGTGAAAAAGACGGAGAAGGAAAAGAAGTGAAAAAGACGGAGTGGCGTGGCGGAGCTGGACGTATTTACACAGAACACGCCAATAATACAGCAACATTATAGATGTTGGATGTTATTGGTAATTTAAGAGTCTGACTGATATGTAACCAATGTTATATAAAGTCCCAAAAAATCAATTTGGTAGATGTTCAAGCACTCACTAGAATGATTCTCAAGTAAAAGTGTAAAAGTAACTTGGCTAGTAAATACTGTAGTTAATGGCCAGTAATCCAATTAAATAAAACACTAATGGCCTTCAATTAAATGTTGCCTAATGAAAGTAGAAGTGTTAGATGTCTTCAGAAATCGGATGTTTTCAGAAATTGCATGATTGTGTGGATCGGAAAACGAGAAGTAAATATAGAATATTTACTCAAATTAAATGTAAACTAAAAATTAAATGTGTGCATATATGTGCAGAAATGTATGGACCCTGGTGAAAATATAACAATATAAACAATATAAAATATAACAATTGCTTTTGAGAAATTGCTCAAAAAGTAGCCCAACAAGGGTTTGTTTGCTTTTGTGTGTGTGTGTGTGTGTGTGCGTGCGTGCGTGTGTGTGTGCGTGTGCGTGCGTGTGTGTGAAGGGGTTGTATAAAGACTACATTTTATTATTTGCTTTGGGATTCAAACATTGACTGGTATAATTAGCAAGCAGTTTTCCTCTCCTAACACTAATGATCCATTCAGAACCAAACACTGGCATCACTGCTGATCTGGAAAAGGTTTACATTATTGTCACGGGTGTCGCGGCGGTTGCCACAACGCCGTGATTTACCCCAGTGATCACAAGCAGGCAGGTAGGCATCCATTACTGTGGTTTCTTTATTAAAGCAAAACATGAACAAGAACATAGACCTGGCTCAAGGGCCGATACATTTATAAACAGAAATGTGATGCTAACACGAGGCGATAAATGAGGCGATGGACTGACACCGAGGTCCACATGAACAGAACTTAAATACATGACACAGACAGAAACCAATGAATAAACACAATCACTCAAACTAAACACAGGACAGCTGAAAACGAGAAACACGACACAAAATATCAAAATAAAAGCCCTCAAAACAATCCAAACCCAGTGACCCCAACCGGCCACTGGCCAAGACCTAACAACTATCCTGTTTTAAGAAGTTATTCTTTAATTCTTTTGAAGGTAGCAAGTAAATGACCTGTACTGGTTCTGTTCCTCTGAAAGCCATTATTGTTGCCTAAACCATGTTGCCTAACATGCATGATAAGATACCAGGAAACAGTGGCGGTTTAGTAACACATTTAATTTGGTAACAACAGCATAATACAGTACAGTTTTCAGGAAGATTCCTGAGTCATCGCAGTCATATTTAATGCAGCTGCAAGACCTTTGGCAACCAAACTGTACAAAGTGGCCCTGAAATGCTCTGTGAATGCAAAAAGAGACATTTTCCAATCAATAGTTAGAAGCAGGTGGCCAACGCTGAGATGAAAAATGGATTCAGCACTGAGAGGAAGCTGTGAAGGCACTGCTGGAGGACGTCCAATAGTTGGAAAGTTTGGAAAAGATCTTGAAAAACATCAAATAGAATTCACTGAGCTAACAGCCTTTTACGCTGGGAAATGGACAGATACTTTCAAGTTAATTTTTAATTTTGTTCATTTTGTGATTAACTGTGTTATGGATGTGCTTTCACCCAACCAAGAAGGCCATGATGTGTAACAGCTTATGAAAGAGACATTCAGTGAAACACCACACAGGAACCTTCAAGTGATGTCAAAAACTGAGGTGAAAAAGTGAATGAACAAAACTAATGCACATAAAGGTCACCCCTGCTCACCCTTCTCTGCTGAAGATGATTCTTACTATCATTTATTATTATTATTATTAAAATAACGAAGTGGAATCACTAACACAAAATGATATTAGTGTTAGGAAGATACATGAGGGTTCTGTATAATTTTAAAATGCAATACTGTTCATTCCTTGGACTAGAAATGATTTGACTTATCTATTATATTTTTCTGTTGTACACATTTGACAAAAGTTCCAGCTTCGGCCTAATTTATTTAATGGATTTAATGTTTGTCGTAAATTCAATACAATTCATAATATTGATATGCTATTAATTTTATGAACTGCAGCTAACTTAAATTGTGTTTATTTACATTGTTCTTTTATGTAACTCTTAAGGTGTTTTCTTTCAATTGTTTTTAAGTGCTTTTGTGCACTTGTGCACTCTGTGCAGCTGCGTTTTGGGCAGCTCTTCCATGTGAATCCCCTCTAAGGGATTATGACGGTTTGCGGGGCCTAAAATTAAGATCCCACCACTGCATTTTATATAACTACGAAATGTGAAAAATAAACTTCATGAAATGAAATGGACTCTGTGACAGGGGTCATCAGTTCCAGAAGAGTTCCAGGAGATTTTCCTGTTCAAACAAACTGACCCAACATAACAATAACTGATGAGACCCAGGTGTGTGTCCCGAGAAACCCCAGAACTTGCATGGACTCAACTGATGGCCAACAGAGCAAACGTAAAACGTGTCTACACATTCATCTCAGGTCACTTAAGGTCACGGTTTAGACTGTTTGGTTTATTGAATAGTCTTTGAAGCCTACATGTCAACTCATTAACACCTTTGAAAGTGGGCTATAAAAAGAAGGCTGTACGTAAAACCCGTGCGCAGTTCTACTGGTTTTGACAAAAGAATAAAATGATTAGGCTGAGAACTTAAAGAACAGAAGAATGTCAGATGAGCAGTCTTTGCCCAAGTCGTGTTTATTATAGAAGTGTCACATGATTTAAAAAAAAAATCGAATTAATTACAATCTAGATTAATTAATTTTTGCTGTAAAAGTACACATTTTAAAGGAATTTTTTGCATATGAATGAATAACACCAGGCAACAAAAATTGTTTCATTACATTTTGTAGTGTTTCTTATACAATCTCGGCACGTTGATTTCGGTGGTAACTTTATTTTGATACTATTTTTTCTATTTTATACTAATCTATTCTATTGTTATTGTAATTTTTGCTGTTCCTTTGCTGTTACTTTGTTCGGTCCACTTTCTGCTGTGACAAAGCAAAAGGTTTATCTTATCTTACGGATGGATGGATGGATGGATGAATGAATGGGTGATGGATGGGTGATGGATGGATGGGTGATGGATGGATGGATGGATGGATGGGTGATGAATGGAGGGATGGATGGATGGATGGATGGGTGATGGATGGATGGATGGATGGATGGATGGATGGGTGATGGATGGATGGGTGATGGCTGGATGGATGGATGGATGGATGGGTGATGGATGGATGGGTGATGAATGAATGGGTGATGGATGGGTGATGGATGGATGGGTGATGGATGGACAGATGGGCTGATTGGTTAGTTTCTGGAAAACATCAATGCATCATGCCTCATATGATTTGCTGCACTCTTCCTATCATAGACATTTTCAGTGGCTCAGGTATCCAACAACATTTTTCAGTGTAGAAAGAAGGCAATTAGACACACAGTCTGGTCCAGTTATAACAGTCCTATTCTCTCAAAAGACCTCACAGCACACTGAAGTAATTGTAATGGAAATAAAAAATAAATTATTAGGATAAATGGAACTGGAAAAAAGGATGTTGAACTTTCTTGTTATGTAGACTCTGCCACACATCACACAATGAAGTAACACAAAGTCTAAGCGATCTGTTTATTGTCAGAGCTTTGATATCGATCACTTCATCTTTTAGTTGGAAAACGCATTTAATCAGAAAGAGTTTTTAAACAGCTGTCCAGCCTACATTAATTAGTCCAATTGTTCCTGGAAGGCGTAAATTCTGAGAAAAACATTATGCACCATGGGTTGTACCATATTTCCCATCTTGAGCTCTCCCAGTGGCCTCTAGAGCGGCCAACTAAATTCCACAGTGTCTCAGAGGTAAAGGCCAGCATGTTTTGAGAAACAGATAAGCCAAAACAAAAAAAAGCATGAACATTTGGTCCATCAAGTCAATTTTGGATCATTTGTGGCTTTTTCATGCAGTGTTAATTTACAAAAAGCACAAAAATTACACAAACTAGGCATTACAGTAAAAATTAGACTGCATTTCCGCAGAGAAAATGCAAAGTGTTCTTGCTCAAATGCAGGAGGTGTCAGACACTTCTTCTTGATGAGGCCTGAGGTTGAATACCGAGTCTCGTAGCTGTGACATGTTCACGAGTGCAATTTTTAGCGTCATTTAGAAGGCAGATTACACTACCAGAATGTCCTCTCTACCCTTAGATATGTTTTTACAACTTATTTCAGTGGTTTTACAAGTTTTCAAATATGTGATTTTAACTTTTTGCTGCTCTCACTCTAACAACTAGTCAACGAGTCAATAGCTAGGTTTCTAGCCAAGGAGTTTTTGCAAAAAAAGTATTTAGCGCTTCAATTTTTTTACTGATATAGCTGATGGAAATGCTAATTATCGATAAAATTTTGTAAATATTGACATAATATTTTTCCGTTTAATTTTAGCGCATAAATTCTGTATCAATACTTCAGATGTCGCAAAAACTACTTTGGAAACACTTTTTTGTCGGAAAAAAGCGCTTTAACGCAATTAAATGTGTCACATGATACAATCTGTTTTTGGCTTGGAACCAGTGGTCGAATCCACAACATCCCAAACGTCGGCCATGTCATTCTAAAATGCTGCAGCCAGAGATTTTCTGTGAAGTGTCTCCACCACCTCCTCCCATACCCGTGAGTTTCGTTGCACTAGGATACTTTCTTCGAGCTCTAGGGCTATCAGACAAGCTTCATTCTGCTGTTGTCTTCTGATTTTTTGTACATTTCCAATTATTTGTGAAACTGAAATAACAGTAAGCTGGCAAAAAAAAAAAACTGTCTGAATAATCTCTCCATCATTTTTTTCTTTGTTTCTTTGTTTAGTGGAGGGGGTATCATGTGGAAAACAAAAGGTAGATCATTTGCAACAAACACAAAATTATGTATATAAAAAATAACACATTTTAGGTTTTGTTAAATATATAAGTGCTTTTTATTCTTTAATCAATCATTAAATTACAATGTTTTCAGATATTACAAAAAATGTGGGGACTAGTTTGCAATGTATTATCTAACATAAGTACATATGTGTTCATGGAAACAGAGCAAATCCTTCTTTTAAACTTTCAGATTAGATCTATTGACATTTTTATGATATCATTTTTCCAAAATCAGAAAAAAAAGATTATCAATCAGTTGTCAACAAACACGTAGAAATAACAACAGAATCACTTCATACAAGAATAAGAGGCCATGAGATTATGTTTCATAGTTTGGAAAGGGACAACTACCAAAGTTGTCCAAAATGAATGGAAAAAATAACAAACAAATATATATTTAGACATTTATGAGGAAGGTCTCCTTTTTATGTCGGCATGGAACCAGGTTTTTGTTTGTGTGAGTGTGTTCATTAGTCCTCTGAGGATTTATAGCATATACTTATCAGACGCCAGATGCTTGGAGACTTGGCCTGGATTCAGTTGTGTGATCTAAGGGTCTGGGAGATGTTAGAAGGTCGATGCTTACATAGTTTGGAAAGGAGATGTTTCTGAAAAAGCATGTAAGTGTTTGAGTTACGGCATAAGCCACATTAAAGTAGGTATGATTGTTCTTGTTCTGTAATGTTTGTAATTAAAAACCCAACCTCTTCAAAGACACAATTTGAAGAGGTTGGGTGGCATGATGTACATTCTATAAAAAGCTAATATATGTGAAATGCAAATCATGATTTTTTTTACTTACTATTTACAGTCAATTGAGTTAAAGTTATCAGAATGCTGACCAGTATATTTTATTACTGACTAAGTCCTCCCATCAGAAATGCTGTTTAGCCCATGTAGCTGTTGAATAATAAAACTTAATTATTATCTAAGCCTGGAATTTTAAGTGGTTTAATGTTTAATACAATCTGAATTTTATGGCAGCTTTACATATAAAATTAAAACACCAAATATTTTTTGTTTCTTTTATAAAAAACATAATTTATTACATTACATTCATTTGGAAGACACTTTTATCCAAAGTGACTTACAATTTAAGGATCCACTCAAGTTTCAGGACAGTATGTGAACCAAAGGCGAGTTCTAAACTTTACGTAGTAGTTCTGCTTAAAGTACATTAGGAAAAGAGGTGCTTTCAGAACAGATTAGTCTTCAGGAGGTTTTTGACACCAGTCTGGACTGCGTTTACTTTCTGTGTAGGGGTGGCAGAGTCAGACGATGTTCTTTGTATAAGGCAATTTATTTGATTAAGAGAATTTTAATCGGATGTCAGAGCTTATTTATTATGTATTAGATAAAAATTATCTTAGATAAAAACACAGATGAGTGGATGGATGGCTGGATAGATGATGATTAGATGAATGGATAGATAGATGTATAGATACAAAGCACATTGTAAATCCTTGCCATCAATAGATCTAACGGATCTACTAATTTTAAACCATTTAAGCCATATTGATTAGGAACTCTCATATATGTCTTAAATTCTTGGCAGTTATTTGTTTTGTAAGATTATTTTGTAAGAATCTGATGGGAATCATCACAGATTCATCACTGATTTTGCAATAAACCTATTACTTAAAACTGACACCACATGTAGCGCTCCAAGTACCTCATGACTCTGAGACACAAAAGAGACCACAGTAAAAATGTTTCTCAGGTTCTTTCTTTTATAGGTGCAAGAATTGAACTGATCGGCTTTGCCGTAGTTTTTAAGAACTGCTGACTATTTTTCTCCTAATTTCCAAATAAAAAAATTTTTTTTCATTGAAATAAGAGAAACTATGCAGCATTTACAGAATTTGAATAATTCAATGAAAATAAATCTCATGGTCACTCTTAAACAAAATGGCAATACAGTAACCCCCAGTTTATATGCAGATCAGCAGTAATGGGTTTAGTTTCTCACAGATATTTTTTTTCTGAGAACGAAACAAATTGTTCTTGGAAAGATACCTTCTGCATTTTTTGCCTTTGTTTTAATACTAAATTATTAAGGAAATATCAGTTACTAATTTTGTAAATAAATATTAACATAGATTCAGTTACATTTCCATATAAAATCTAACTATACATTTTTTGGTAACACCGGTGCATGAACTACAATACAGTACAGTATATACAGGGGTAACATCTGTAATTTACATTCTAGCACTACAGATACATTTTCTTTTTAGGGTAATGTATTAAGCTGAGTATGAAATGATATTAAAATGTTTAGGGAGTATATTTGGGAGCATATTTAGGGTTTGCACAATAAAAATAGACGTTTTTAGACATTTTTTTTTACCACATCACAACAAGTTTTACTATACGCAGTTGCTCTTGAAACATAATTCAACTGGTCTCATTGTAAGAGGAGAGTGTTGTTATGCTTTTCCTTATTAAACATGTGATTAACAGACACTGGACTGGAATGGTTGTCACTCATAACGATGCTGTTTCAAAAATAAATTGCAGTGCTCTCTTATTTTTTCTGGAGCTTTACAAAAGTCTTAGCCTTGCTGTCTGCGCACAATGGGCCAAACAGACATTTCATGTGCAAAATGTAAAGATTTAACCTTTCGTAATAATTTTGTAATGAATCACAAAAAGTGGTCACCCCAGGTTTAATAAAAAACCTGAGATATTTTTAAATACATTTTAAAATTAAAGGTACATGCTATGTTTCTGTGCTAACAAAATCAGGTTGTAAAAATAAAGCAGTGTATGGAGATAATATTAAATGTTGTGAAAAACCAAAAAAAAAATTGTTCCGTGCAGTTTCCTTGTAGTGCTATCAGCAGAAAAAATACCTGGAAGTTATACTAAGTGCTCCAGACTTTCCTGAGGATTGCAAATGAGTCTCCTTTCCCTTTTAGATTTCAACACTGAACCTTCCCAAGATGGGAGGAATTATTTCCATGGCTTTCCTTGATACGAAGTCTTTTGGGGAAAAGAATTTCTCTCCAATGCAACAAATCTGATATCAGATGATCAGATAGCCTAGCAGTGGTTTCTTTGGTGTTGCTTTGCAGTACTGACCGTTTCATGACCAACCATAAAATGGCCTCAGGGTATCATTAGTCATATGATAATATACAGGAGGTTCTTCACATCATGTGGCCAGGGTCATCAGGGTGACAGTCTGTTTTTAGTGATTGCAGGGCATGTGTGCATAGTTTTAAAGACATTTAATTTGAAGGTGGTCCACATTTTTTAAACTTGCACTAACTAAGTGTGAACAACTCAGGATCACTTGCTTGCAACTGAACATGATTGGCATGATTTTCACAACCTAGTGGTCAGACCATAGGTGCTGAGTCAAAGCTTTCTTGGACGTAATAGAGGTTTCTTGGAAAAAGCATTTCAAGTGATTCAGTCTTTACATTGTTCCTCTAAACCAAGACATGAGTTACATTATACAGCAGATATTTATATAG
>JBBPDB010127424.1:15000-16859 GCA_037974465.1 Brachypetersius altus
AACTAATTGTGAATCATTGGAGAGCCATTTCCATAAAAAGTCAGCTATTGCTTGCCTATTTCACATATATTTTTTAAATAGCATAACACAACACTGACCTAATACCCACCTGAACAACACTCACATACGTCTTTCATAACAACTGACATAAACCTGTAATAACAGCAGTAAGTGTCTATTGCTTTATAAAGGTTTATATAGGTTAATGTCAGTGAAGGATCTAACAGTCATAACATAGTCAGTCTTATGTTTACTTCTTTCTACTAATAGGTAAAGGACCCTGATAAATTGTTGGCTGCTGGCACGTATACACTATATGGACAAAAGTACAGAGACACATTTGGAACGGAGCCAAGTCCTACTAGTCATCATCTATGTATTTGATTGCAATGTCAAAGTGTATGTGGTGTAATGATACACTGGTGATGTACTTAAACCAGTGTAACACACACTACAGTGTTGGTATCACTGCTGTCCTAAATCATATGTCTGATCATTGGGGTTCTTATGATAATCCTTCTGTTGATGGATTGAGGAGGAGCTGATAACCTTTTGGCTAACAGTAAACCTACAAATCCACCTGCATGTTCTAAAATGGCCTGACAGGCATTTAATGTAAATAATGAGGCCATTTAATATAAATAGGGAGGGCATATACATTAAATTAGGCCGCTAGAAAATAAGAACAAGGGAGTGTGTATTGTGCTTTAGTGCAAATAAACCCAGTTAAGTTTATGACCCATATCCCTGTTATATGATTGTGTTGTTGATGTTTTGGATTTGGTTTAAAGCCATTCTGAGAATGTGGTACCAGGGGTTAAAAGTTGAGCAATGTTGAGCTGGCGTGAGGGCTCAGGGTTCACGGTGGGATCATGTGATGAGGGCTGGAGGGGGGGGTGTAGTGAACAGTTCTTGGCCAGGCAGGAGGGACATGAGCAAGAATTTTAAGGGACCATTGCTCTGACCTGAAATAAGGGCACACCCTCCCCCGAAAATTAAATCCCACAGACTGTATGGAGGACTGAAAAATATACCATGTCTTTATTAATTAAGTCTTTATACCTTCCTACTGTGGGCCATTTCAATCACTTACGCTTCTTGTTAAATCAAATGTTCGAGCATAACCATCAGCAGATATGTACTCTTCCTGCCAAAACATTTAACATATAAGATAACATGTTTTCTGGTAAATGCCTGGTTCATTACATGGGAAGGCTGGACGTATGAAGATTTCAATTTATTTAATAAAAATGTAATGATTATAGTTTGTCATTAATCATTTCATTACATCTTACAAAACGTGTGCAGTTTGCCACCATTCAGTAGGTGCAGTGCAGGTGATACGTCTGTTCAGTAGGTGCAGTGCAGGGGAACAGGGCGTTCAGTAGGTGCAGTGCAGGGGATATGTCTGTTCAGTAGGTGCAGTGCAGGGGAACAGGGCGTTCAGTAGGTGCAGTGCAGGGGATACGTCTGTTCAGTAGGTGCAGTGCAGGGGAACAGGATGTTCAGTAGGTGCAGTGCAGGGGAACAGGGTGTTCAGTAGGTGCAGTGCAGGGGATACGTCTGTTCAGTAGGTGCAGTGCAGGTGATACGTCTGTTCAGTAGGTGCAGTGCAGGGGAACAGGGAGTTCAGTAGGTGCAGTGCAGGGGAACGGGTTGTTCAGTAGGTGCAGTGCAGGGGAACAGGGCGTTCAGTAGGTGCAGTGCAGGGGAACAGGGCGTTCAGTAGGTGCAGTGCAGGGGAACAGGGCATTCAGTAGGTGCAGTGCAGGGGAACAGGGCGTTCAGTAGGTGCAGTGCAGGGGAACAGGGTGTTCAGTAGGTGCAGTGCAGGGGATACGTCTGTTCAGTAGGTGCAG
>JBBPDB010127434.1:0-16858 GCA_037974465.1 Brachypetersius altus
ATGTCCAACTATGCAGATCCCTTCGCAGGTGGAAGGGGGACTGTAACTGATTCGCAAAGGACAACAAGTGGGAAGTTTCGCATCATCACTCAGCTCCAGCAAAGCAAAGTCCAGAAGTTTCTGCCCCTCATCCATTCTGTGATGGAATGCCACCACATTTGCGTCCACCTTCAGTTCCTCCCCTGTGCCTGGACCTTCAAAGCCGAACATTGCAGTTACGGTGGTTTTCAGTCTCCATGTGTCTTGGTCAAGTTCAGGTTGGATGACGTGACCGTTGGTGAGGATGAACCTGTCGAAGAGCAGGAATCCAGTTCCTCGTGCAGAAGCTGTGAGTGTTGTCTTTATACTTCTGTCTGAGGTACAACTGCACTGCTGCATCATCAGTTAGATGTTCTTGCGGTATCAGCTCTTCCAGCAAATTTTCAAAATCAGCACTCAAGATGCCCACAGCCTCCTTCGTGGATAGTGGATGAGTGAATCCTGTTGGGAAGACGAAAGGACAGCATCCGGTTTTATTGGATGAGGAACTGCGGCACTTCCTCGCACTTCCTCACAGGGATCATCATTAATAATACTGATAATACTATCATGATCATCAATAACAAAACAGATAAAATAAACAGCAACAACCCTTCATCAGTAATAAAACTGGTAATACCAACTTATTTGTAATTCATAATACTAACTTAATCATCATTAATAATACTAAAAACAATCTTTCATCATGAATAATACCAATAATAGTAACAGATAATAATAATTTAGCATTAATAACACAGTAATAATCCTTCATCATTAATGATACAGTTATTACTGATTCCTTCATCAGTAAATAATACAGATCATACTAATTCCTTCAGCATTAAGAATACCAAAAGACTAACTCATTCATCAGTCAACAACTAGCCAAACTAGCAGAACCTTTGAGGGAAATGTTTGGAACATGAAATCCCCTTTCTGTAATATTTACAATACGCAATCTTAGGAAAATGTGTTCCTTCAAATATAAGAACATATCTGCTTCAAATTAAAATTATCGAACAAAATTATAAAATCTTAAAAATGATCATTTCAAATTGCACATGTCCAGACCTACCCTGATGAGCCATGCTGTGGAGTGGACAAGGTCAAAGACTGCGTTTCACACTCAACTGTACTCACTGAAACAAAGAGAGAGAGACAGAGAGAGAGAGAGAGAGAGAGAGAGATAATCACTGTGCACTAATCAGCATTTTATAAATGGCACAGTTCAGTTTAGAGGTTAAAAAACAACCTTTTACAAAAACATCTCAGATCCCCTACTGCACTCCCCCACAAGTTTACAGTAAACCACATTAAACTGCAGACCCCTCCATGCTAACTCCATCTGTAGTGCAAAACGCCCCGTATCTCCCTCATCTGCACTGCAACAAGAACTTTATTCAGTTAACTTCACCACAAGAACTGATCGCTTTACGCGGAAATCTCCACAACAATGCAGAAACTGCAAATATTCTCCGCATTTTTTTTCGTGGCAATATTTTTTTTACTCATCTTAGTTCTAAATTATTAAAATACATAGTTTACTAAAAACATAAATAGTAATCCAAATATAAATTCAGCTAAATTTCCAGTTATTGGCTGCTGCCCTCCTGTTTTCGTTTCATTCTACTAAAAGCCCTGCCGCCCAAACGGCCTGCACCTTCTGGTAATGCAGCTCAGCATCTCGGGCGAGAATTACGGGCCGACGGCCGTGGTTCAGAGGGGGCGCACCGGCAATCTGCACGCTCGGAAAAAATGCCCATTTTTATAGTGTAAACCCTAAACATGCACCGAAATAAACACAGTTTAATACATTACCCTTAACGAAAATATAAAGATAAACCCGTATCCATGCTGTACAGTTTACTCTGAACTCCTGCAGTGCTAGAATGTAAATACTGATCTTACTGCTGTACAGATTACACTGTAACTCATGCACGGGCGTTTTCTTTGGTATGCGCTGTCGTTTCCTTTTGTATAGGTAGGGTAAATACAGTAATAATTTAATGTATTTTTTATGAATAAAAACAGAGTAAAATGTAGGAGTAATCACCAATCATTTATTCAGTTCAATAATTTACTGTTCATCCGGCAGCTAGTTATATTGTATTAATAATGTTTAAGTGAACTTAATGAAATAACTACAGAACTACAGTAACTACAGAAGTGCCCAATTGTGCTTGTGTGGGTTTCCTCTCTCTCAGTGATCTGCCCAAAACACAGTGCAAATAGCACCTCGTGGTGTAGAATTTGAATGCTTTTATGTAGACCTGTGAATACTGTTATCTTCTTGCATTTTATTTGATGTGAAATGAAACAAGTAAATGAGATTTTCTAAGATGATTTAATTTTTTTTACTAGTCAGTTTTGACTTGTTCTACAACTGTGTGTGGCGTACTGTTTTTCAGAGAGACGTTTTGGGTGAGCGTTCCAATAAAAGCACGGTGAGCAGTAACTGCAATGTCTGCGGCAAACATGTCCACCTTGTGCAGCGCCACTTGGTGGATGGAAAGCTCTACCACAGGAACTGTTTCAAGTATGAGAACATTTTATTTTAAAACATTTCTTCATATTTATGTTTCAGCTTGCTTATTGCAGGTGTTTCTCAAAACAGATTACATATGTCCATGTTCTGGTTTTGCTGCAAAAAGCATAAATGTTAATGCATATATTTATAAAAAAAAAAATTGACAATGGTGTACAGCTTCTTATAAATGGTCCAGCTGTCTGTATGCATTCAAACATAGCTGGCATATTAAAATGGTACTAGTTGGGATCAGTGGGGGATAGGAATGGTGCTCTGCACGTACCACTCATTTGTTAAACAATAGTATTTGCTCCTCATTATATGTACAAGAAACTCGAAACACAGTTTAAGCTTCTTATTTCTCTGAAAATGTAATAATAACTTATCAAATCTTTGAATGTGATGTCTTCGCATCCAAAAAATAACATTTTCTCCATTGAGCCTAGATATAGTTGTCTGTGTTACATTTTTTAATCAGTGCATACAGAAGTACATGCAGACTAAATTACTTCCTTCTGGATGGGAATTTCCTGCATTGTACAGCATCTCATGTGTCAACAAATGTCCTCATTCACACATGACCAGTGACTCACTATTATTGTCAAAACATTGACTCACTGTCATTGAGAAGGGCACGTGAAATGCTCTGGCAGTGTAATTTAGGCCTTGCCATGTTAAGTTTTTATTTTATATACAGTAATAACTATAAAATACAGTGTGAATATAAATATTACTTTTGTTTTATTCAACGTAATCACTGAAAAAATAGATACTTCACAAGAGAAAGAAAACACTTTCTTTAATGTAAATGAAGCAAAGTAGCCCTTATAGCAACCATACAGTGTGAGCAATATCAAATTCTTTCTCTGCATTTCAATTCATTAACCAAGAGAAGCAGTGAGCAGCTCCTGGCGGGAGCAGTGTGTGGGGATAGTACTTTGCTCAAGGGTGGCCTCAGTGGTGCCATTACCAGTCCTGGGATTCAAACCCACAACCCTCTGATTGCAGGGGCAACTCCCTAAACACTAGGCCACCAGCCACCCCAGGTAATTTTGGACTATTTGTTTGAGTGAACAGCACTATAATAATAATAATAATAATAATAATAATAATAATAATAATAATAATAATACATTTATTATTATTAATACATTTATTATTAGCACTGCTACTCTTGGTTAATGAATTGAAATGCAGATCTCATTATTATTTAAATGTAAATATAAATGTTAAAAAATGGATAAACAGCAGCAATTTAAATTTACATATATATTTGCTTTAACTGACTGTTTCATATTTACATATTTATTTGTTATTGACTTAAGTCTGTACCAACTAATGGTCATTGGCATTGCTTTCATTTAACAGGTGCCATGAGTGTTCCAACATTCTTCTCTCATGCACTTACAAACCTGGAAAAGAACCGAACACTTTTATCTGCAAGACACACCCGAAAACACACAAGCCTCCGTGCAGCCAGCCTATGCAGGTTCCGCTGTCTTCATATAATAGCAAAGCTATGGCAGCCACACCATCGGTCCCAATTGACCAGAATTTGCCTCCAGCTGTTGCAGGATCAGGGAAGGCCTTCACTCCATTTAAACCAAGCTCTTTTGGGGTTGGTAAGACTGACCACTCCTCTAGCCCAACACCCACCCCTCGTTCTATGACCTCACCAGCAGGTTCTGAAGCCCTGAGTTTGGTGATGAAAAGTATCTCAGACCACAAACAGCCCACTGAGTCCCCAAAACCTCCCAGCAGCACAGTTTTGAAGAACCAGGAAGCCAGGCAAAGGTGAGAATAAGTCTACAGGGTGGGTAATGCACATAGTCTTATTTCCTTGTTCATTTCAATAGATGCTATGAATACATGCAAGAATAAAACAGCAAATTCTGTTAAGGCCAGACATGACTTGTTTAGACCAATGAGACCTACAACTATGGGGCTGATGTTGCTAAATTGTTAGCATCATACATGCTGTGTATTGTATTATTATTCTGTAAGTACCTTTGCTGATGCTTCCAGGAAATTTTAGATGACTAGAAACTGCGACTCATTTATGTTCACATGTGACAGACTGTGTTTTTCTAGTGTTCAAGTGAATGATGCCATTTTAAACCAGATGTTACGGAGTATCCATTTCCATATTAGTGTCTGATACCATGACAGACTTATCTGCTCCCATCCAGGCTTCTTTAATCTTTAACTGTATTGTCTTGTTCCTTGCTTATACAATTGATGTCTTTTATTTCCTTCTCTTCCTTTGAATCAAAACTCAGATTCTTTGGATCAAACTCTAGCAATGAGAGCACTGTGACGGTCGGCAAGAACCATACAAATCCAGCTGTTGGAAACACTGGTGCAAAGACCACACTGGCAGGGAGTACAGGAGTCAACGGAGGTGCTGGGAAAGGCAGGGTTGTGCTGCGGCCAGCAGACTGGGCGAGGGAGAAGGAAAAGGAAAAAGAGAATGAGAAGAAGGAGAAAGCCAAGTCTGTCATTAGCATGTTGGTGATTGAGGAAACCAGCAAAAACAATAGTTCACCCAGGTGGTCTGGTGGGCTGAAAACGACCAATACCATGTAAGCTCTTTGTTTTATTAATCCTTTTTTCAGGTCAGAGGCCGGTCATTTCAATGTGTTCTAGAATAAATAAATGGTTGAAAAGCCAGTTAAGCTTTTTAAGCCACTTTCTCAGACACAAATCAAGCTAAGTTTGCACTGCCATGTATTCCAACACTAGGCTTAAACTGTGTCGGGTAAAATGACTTGTTGTGAGTTGAACTGTGCTGTGGTATCATTTTAGGGCTGCTTTTGTTTGTTTCAAATACAATTTTTCCTGGAATGTTCTGTCCTAACTGAGGAAGGAACTGTTCATGAAGAGCAAAGTTGCCAATTTAACAATGAGCTTTTTTAAAAAAAAAGTCTAATCTGCCCACAGTTTTGTTACTGTACAAGCGCAGTAGCTGAGGGATATAATAATAGAAATGTACATTAACATTATAGCTCTTAATGGTACTGCGTCTTCTAATGATTGTGTTTTTATTATAATTGCTAAATACTGTGTGTAGATTAGCCTTCCACCTCAAATTAATAGACTTTAAGCAGATTATCCAGTTTTAGGTCATTAGCGTATGTATAGCTAATGTAATGCTGTGACAGGACAGGATACTGAATGTTCACTTTGAACGATGTTGATGAGTATAAATATTCCAGGTTCAGCATCTAAAGACATGAGATGTACCAAGTAAATATGACACAGAATGTTGATTCTATTGAATAAAATTATTGCATGGAAATCATTGAGGGCTCATTGCTTTTTTCACAATAATAATTGTCAGCTGCTTTCTTTTGTACATTATTCACAGCCTCAGCATTTTTCCAAATTAGTCATGGCTTGATATGTCATATGTAAGTAATTCATTTAAAGTCACTTGACGGCAATGATTTGGACTGAAAACTGAAAAACAGGCAGATGTTGCCCCCTTGTGTTTGTATGAGTGATATTTTTTCTTATTCCTTTTTATTTTTTTATTAATAGGAGTAATATTTCCCCAGTGGACACTGGTACCAAAGGACCATCTGGCAGAACCTGGCTCAAACCACTGGAGTCAGATCTGGAACAAAGTGGCACCAACACTTCAGCTAAAATGCCACAGTGGCTCAGGGGCAAAGATAAGGACTCCACAAAAGCAGCTAGCACTTCACCAACCAGTAACAATGGTGAGCTAATTTTAGCAATGTTTACATTTTTATCAATTTTATTTGCTCATTTGGTATTTTCCATTTTCTATTTACTGTCTTTGTAGTCATTTAGAAAGTTGTAATAATAATAAAAAAAAGGTCCGTAATGTCTAACTTAATTTGAATAAAAACGTATTTAAAAAAGTTTGTTACCTCATTTAGAAGCTGAAGCAGCCCCTTCGGAATGGAGGTCTATGCTCAAGCCTGTTGCCAAGGATACAAAGTATGTATCACTAATTATTTTAGATTAATATGTAGTTCAGTATTTCTTTTACAGGTTAAATCGCAAAAGTGGGCCGTATTTACTGCCTTGAATCTTTCCTCTGCAAAACCTGAATCCTAATTGATCCTTTTATTGGAATTTTTTTTGATTGATTGAACCTCCAGACTGTCTGTTTCTATCACTTCCTCATGCTTTACGGTTGGTTCTCTTGAGTGCTCCTTTCCTTGCTAGAAGAAAGCATGCCGCATCTGAAAGAGTCTTTCTGTTCTATTCCTTGTCCTCCTTAGCTTTGATGATGTCCGAGGTGAGAAGGTGGTTGCTACGCACATTACTGGTTGTGGCGATTTGCAAGACATTAAAATTTCTGTCCTCCTTTTCAGGTCTGGAACCTCCAAAACAATCACAACCACTAAGGCACGCATCGAAACACCTGAGGCAGAGCCTCTGCCTATAGCATCAAAATCAAGCACCTGGAAGTCATCTGGACCCGCACAGTCTGCCCCCTCCTCTCTCTCTACAAGCAGCAAACAGCCCAAGTCTCCTGTGGCTAGACCTCGTAAAAATGAGACCACACCTCTGGGTAAGGATTAGGGGCATTTATTTATTAGATGTTAATGTGTATATGTTTATTTATAATTGCACTGACATTTTTTGTGTGTTTACACACTGGTGTGGTTTTTGCATAATGAGACATTATTCTGATCAAGTTTTGTTATTGAATGGAAAGGGTTTTTAGTGAAAACATATAGAGCCTTGTCACAGGCCATGTGTAATTCTCTCTCGCAGTATAGTTAACCCCTGAAATTTGCAGGGGTTGCGTTCTAAGGGCACCACCGAATTGTGAAAAAACACGAATTTTTGATGTGGTTAAAAAATGCCTATGAATGCCACCATATATGCTCCCAAATACTTTAATTTCATTTTAAAATCACCTTAAACAGTCCTTAAATTTGTAATGGTCAACTTGAGATATATGTGGGAAACTGTTATAATGTGGTAACACTGGACTGCATCTGCCAGAGATGCATCACAGAGCAGCAGCTAATCAGCAGCAAAGAAGAAATGAACAACTCTCTCAGGCTGGCTACTTTCAAACCCCGCCTCTGTGTATTTCACCTTTACCATTTTCGTATACGGTTGTTCTGTGTTCTCTCGACAGTTCTAAAAAGTTAGACAGAAAAAGAGAAATTTACATTAATATTTGTTACAAAATTAGTAAATTATATTTTTCTAAATAATGTAGCGCTAAAATGCATGCAACATTATATACTGCCACGAAAAAAAGCAAAAATAAATACAGAGGATATTTGCGGTTTTGGTGAATTTGCTGGGGTTTCCACAAACAATTAATAGTTGGGTTCTAAGAAAAAAGGGGTATATCTGCAGGGGTATACTGTACAGGGTAAACTGTTGATACTAGTCTTTTGTTATTAAATAAAAAAATGGTGGTTGAGAATGTACAAGAACTAGAGAAATGTAGTATTGAAATGAGAAGAAGGAAAGGCATGCAAGTTCTTGCCTCATGCAAACACAAATGCATGTTTATGATTACACTGTGCTCACGTCATTTTTCTGAGGTTTGGGGGAAACCTGGGATCCTCCTTTTTATTCTCACCGGAATATGTGTGTTTTTTTGATCATTCTTCATTTCCTTCTTTCCTGCTTAGTCTCCAAGACCAGTAGCAATGAACCACCTGCTGACTCAAAGACACAGATACTGACTAAGGTTTGTGTTCAGAGCAGTGTTTACTTCTGTGTGTGTTGAAAAGGTGTTTTAGTAATTTTGCACACAGTCGTCATTTATGGGGCTGTCACTATCAAGTATATTCTTATGTAGTTGTCTTCACAGATAATCGAGTAACTGTATATGTGCACTTTATGACAAACATTTAGTTGGACTTCATATACATAAAATCAGTAAATACAAATATGCATGCTTTAGAAAAGTCTTAATGCTGTGGGTTTCCCACAGAGCTTGATAATTATTATTCCGATTTCAAAGAAATCACTTTGCCATTTAGTTTAGAATGTACTTTTTTTTTTTATGTATAATTTTATGTATTTTTGCAATCTAGTACTTGTTTATAAAGGTCATCTTTTCAAAGGCATTTTAGCTTTTCCACTGGTCTTCTAATATTTTAAGGATAGACATGCACAGTTGAGCAGTCATGTGACTTAGTTTTTTTTTTTTTAATGCTCTGATTCTCTGACTTAATTATTTATCAGAATAATAAATAGATTATTTAATTCCTAGTGATTGTCCTGTTTCTCAGAAAATACATCTTCTCCATGGTACCATGAGTTATAAGCTACCTTCTGTGAAAACCTAGTCACTAAATACCCAAAGCCTAAATATTAGTATTGAATTAACATATTTTGTCATTTTAGTCCAATCCTGACTACATTCCCAAAGAAGAGATTCTGAAAGAGCTAAAAGAAATAGAGATGAATATGAATGAGCTAGAGAGGAAAGGAGTGGAACTGGAGAAACAGCTCAGAGACTGTGAGGAGGGTGAGTATGTGTTCCTATGTGTGAAATCAGTGCTTAGCTTTTTTATAAAATGTGTGTTTTAGGTGCAAACTACAGAAAGTAGGAACACAATATGGGAATGATGGGGGACATGAGGGCGATCCGTATGTATTAACTTTAAACCCCAGTTACACTTGCACATAGCAGTGAAATTTTGCAACTAAAATTACATTCATTTCCATGGGATGCAATAAAAACTTTTGGAATTGCTGTGTAATCAGATATTGACACCCATTTTCAGTCACTAAAGACAATTGAGACTCAATTTATTTGTGAAATAATATTATGCTGGTTGTCCTTCCAGGCCACAATGAAATCTGTTCTACCCTTCCTGCTACGTCTAATAACATATCGCAACATGGGATAGAGGCAATTCTGTATTAATAAGTCTACACAATAAATCAATAATCAGGAATAAGGTTGTTTATATTAATGTTGGTGGTTTAAACGGCAGTACTGTAGTGTACAGTTAATTACTGTCAAATTATAATGCATAGCTAATTACTGTCAAACTGTAATGTACAGCTAATTATTGTAATCACACATTATTAGTGCCAAACTGATAACACTGGGCACCTTTATTGACTGTAGTGTTCAGCGCTCAGTTAACCCAATTTGTGTGGAATTACTGCAATACGCTATTATTAACTCACAAAGCAAATCATTTCTTGCTGCCACAAATGTGATTTATAGCTCTGCAATTAAGGCATACTTTAATTTATAGTGTTTTATCTTCATTTCATTGCTTTATACCAGAATAGCTACAGGTCATTAACTTTTGGATTATGAAGGTAAATTAACGAATAATTATTTACCCTGTTAGCCTGAACTTAATGACCTCTGGAAAGCAGCAGTGGCCAAGTGAAATGTAATAAGATCAGTGGCAAAAATGTGCTCCTTAAAATGAACTGTGGCTCTTTTCTAGAGGGTAAAGAAGACACCTCAATGAATGACTTGATGGTGGATTGGTTCAACCTCATCCGGAACAAACAGGTGATCATGCGCAGAGAGTCGGAGCTGGTCTACATGTAAGTATGTAAGACTGAAGAAAGTATGGAATTAATGGAGGCATTACATTTTGCCCTTTTACCACAAGTTCAGAACAAAAGTTCAAAAATGCTAACAAGCCTTGACAGACATGCAACTGCTAAAAGTGTCTGGTGAAATCCTACAGTGCAAGAACGCAGGATCTAGAAGAAGAGCAACCTACTGTTGAAGCAGAGCTTAGAAAACTGATGGAGAAACCAGGTAATACAAGAACAAATTGTTGCAGACATATTTCAATTTACTGTCTTATTTTTGCTGTTTTAGATCATTAATATTTAAAAACAAAAAACATTCCTTAAAAATAAATACCAGTATTTTGTCATTTCAGAATCAGAAAACTTTATTGATCTCTGAGGAAATTTCTTGCACTGAACAAAATATCTCTCTTTTTGTGTAGAGCATTTGAAGACAGTTGGAGACCGTAAGCGAGAGGAGGAGCTGATGGCCAAACTGGTAGAAATAGTGAATGACCGAAATGCTATTGTAGATGGACTTGATGAGGACAGACTGAGGTGTGTATTCCACTTTGTGCTCTATATCCCTTCAGAGTGTATTTTTACACTTTAACATTTTAGGTTCCCAAGTTTCCACACACACACACACACACACACACACACACACACACACACACAAAAACACACACACACACATATATATTTATATATAGTTTATGAGTTATGACGCTCCAAGTTTATGAGAAAAGGCCCTGTAGTTTGGCTAAACCACATCGAAAGATCTGCACAACCTTCATGAAGCATCAGATGCAGCTTGACCATGTTGAGAGCTATTTTTGGGATGTAAAGACCTATTAGCAGTGCTAGAACTTGAGCTAAATTGAGATTTTTGCAGAAAAAAGGCCATCTCAGGGCTGAGAGCTCTGAATTGATCAGTCAGATATTTTGACATCATTTGGCCAAATGATGTATAAATTGAAGACATGCATACTTGATTTTCTGCATAGCAATAACATTAAAATTCAATTAAATTCACAATGACAAGTAATTATTGCTGTTATTAATGCTTGAACATACCTTTTAATTCTAGTATGATTGAATTGATTATGTCATTTCAAAAACCAAAAAGGCCATGGCTTTGATTTAAATCAAAATGTTCCAACAGTAGAAGTTTAACTTTTCAGCTGAATATTTCACAATATATTTCCAAGTGAAACTAGTTCATCATAAGGCTCATAGCTATATAAATACTGTTTCTTTACATTTTTCTTTTCGCTTATATGACAGGGACATATGGAAATATATTGTGTTTATATAATGAGATCTCATATCTCACCTTTGTTTGTTTGACCTTTCATGGTAACTGTCATATTTGACATACAGTGTGTCTCTGCTTTATTGCCCTATTTAAAGCCAAGCACTCTTAATGTCACTTTCAGTAATGAGAGACTGCTGTTTAATCATAGGTCTTTTTGATGGTAGTAATTAATGTCAGAAACGGCAGAATTTAGCTTCAGGCCACAGAAACTTTGGCAGTAACTCCGAACCTCCCTCCCATCTGTTCACGGTCTTGTTTCATTTTGCTTTTCATAGGGAGGAGGAGGAAGATGAGCAGTTAAATAAGATGATGCAAAATCTTGGTAAGTTTGGAATATACAGGCTGCTATAGGAATTGAACTCCCTATTTAAAATAATGAATTTCATGAATTTCATTTTTGACCACAAAGTACAACGGTAAATACTGACACCAAAAACGAGACGCAAACATATCAATACAGAATGTTAAAAGTAAATTTGTGTGCTCTTCACTGGTTGCTTTGAAGGGTCTACCACTTGGCTTGAAAAAAAAACATAGGAGGAAACACTAATTCGTTGCATAATTCATTGTGCAGTTAAATCTTTAATTGCATAATTAGCAGAATGAATTGCAGGATTGCTTTATTAAAGCAAAGAAATGAACCTTTTAAGATCATTCAGGCATTGCACAGGCACATTCAGTGAAAAAATCCACACTGACTATTGTGACTGCTTGTAATAGCTTTGTCAGTTTTATTCAAAACTTTAATGAAACTGCCAGGTCAGTTTGGGTGAGAGAGGTTGTAAATGGCACCTACAGTTTCCATTGAACTTCAGTGTAGTGGTCCAAAGGTGTTCATTTTGTTGGTAAAAACCAAAGTTCCGTTTTGGAGAGCACTGACCCTTTTTGTCACCCACCACCTCCGCTATCTGTACTAAGAAATTTAATGCTAATTGGTGCATGCATGTTTATGGATTCAGTTTTATTTTACTATTAAAACAGCAAAATGTGAGCAACAGACACCGTGCATTCCAATCTGCTTTAATGACCACTAATGGAAAACTATCTAAGCAGCGCCTAATGTTTC
This sequence comes from Brachypetersius altus, assembly GCA_037974465.1. NCBI lineage: Eukaryota > Metazoa > Chordata > Actinopteri > Characiformes > Alestidae > Brachypetersius > Brachypetersius altus. The sequence goes on from JBBPDB010127434.1 coordinate 12,430, forward strand.
GCCTGCTTTTTAGGGCTAGAATGCATATTAGCAAACTGTATAATTTACTGACCCAATTAAGCCATTCCCGAAATGTGGGCAAAAAGTCATAACTATTTGCAATTCATGATTAGGAAAAAAACGTGCCTCTGTTGAATGCATAAGCTGTTCTTGGCTTGAAAATTGCACTTGAAGTTTCATTTTACATGGAATTAACTTTTTAGAGGACTTCAACTCAGTTAAGTAAAAATCATACTATTCAACACGCACTTGCTCTTACCAACAGATATCAAGAAAGAAAAAAAGAAGAAATCGCCTGTGTTCAAGTTGTTTGGTCGGAGGCCGAAGCACGTGGCTACAGACAGCTGATCATACAAGGAGGTGTGTGTGTAGGAGAGGGCAGATTTTATACAGGGTTTTATGGGGTTGCTGAATGGTTTTCTTACACCATTATAAGTTTGGAATCATTTTAATCATACAGGATTATATATATGTGTATTTCATTAAAATAATTGGTATGATCATTTTTCTTGTATAAAATGCCTCACTCCTCAAAGGTTTCCGCTGATTCTTAGGAAGCTGCAAAAGATGTAGAATGTTCAGAATGCCTCGTATTTGTAAGTGAATATACTCTGGGGCAGATAAATTGGCAAGAAATTAATAACAATGAATTATATATTGGCTTATTGTTTTGCTTAAATGTAGTTCATATATTTTACATAGAGATTGATACCTTCTGATGTCTAGCTTAAAGTATTTCAGTCTGCAGTGTAAAAATTACTGATTAAAATAACGGGTGCAATTCCTTTATCAGAATGGGGCAAAGGAGTTTCTGGCCATTTAGTATATATATATATGGATACGCGTGTGCCATTATGGTTGTTTGCAGAGCTTGATAAGACATGAATAATAGAAGTATATTAAATTAATTGATTCATATTGAATCCAACTTGTGAATTGACCGAAAAAGTTCAGCGTCTTAGTTACAAATTTTCAATGTATGTTTTTATATGGAATAGAAATGTTTGTCTTCATTTTATACCGGTTGGCTGGTTTGATGAAAATGTCCTAAAATACCCGGCTACAATATCCTGGGTTTTTGTGTACTGTACTTGTACTGTGCTGTAGAGTGACCAGCAGAGGGCATCCAGAGTCTTATTGTCAAATCATCCACCTACAAATTCAGGGGTCTAACCTGGTGTTTACAAGTCATCTGGGTTTTTAAAGGTGAGAACATTGCTGAGATTTAGGCAACAGATTGTTCTAAATGTATTTTTAACATAAATATTCAGAATGTAAATTCCACTATTGAACAAGTAACTTATTAGTATTAATGTTAATGTACGTAAATCTTTGACTTGCATTAGAGTTAAGACAAGTAAAAATGTTGTGCTGTTGTATCTGATTCAACAGTGTTAATGAGGTATGTGTAACAAAGCATTCAACAACCAATATTTTTCTGGTCACACAAACATAAATGCAAAATTATGTTTAAAATGAACAATAAAGTTTTGAAGGTTCTCAATTTTCGTTCATTTAATTACGTATGTTTAATAATAAAAATTATAATATTTAATTAATAAAAATTTGAATCAATAAAAATAGACTTAATAAAAAAAAATAGATAATGTAGATAAAAGCAATGTTGTGGTTGACCTGTTAGCTCAGTTTTGGTTCATGGACAGGTTGTTTTGATGAAACTTATGCACATTTCTTTAAAAAAAAATCTGTTACTGTAAGGTCCCATGATGAGTTTGTTGCTAATGTTTCCATTGGATACAAAGTTATAATTTTACTTTTGTCCTTATTACAACCACCAATTGGATTTCCAGATTTCTGTTGACCTTAAAGGACTTTTGCTTGTTGCTCTATTGAAAACATGGAGGGACCATGAGGATAATTTCTTGGACTGGCTAATTTAGAACTGTGGTGTTCAGAAGTGCATGATGGAGCGTTGGAAAAGGGCTTGGGCTAACGATTTGTGTTTTCATCAATGAAAGAGGAAAGCCATAATTAATGAATTATTAAAACATTGATTACTAATTGATAGAGTTTACAAATAAACTGCTCAGTACATAAGTATTTGAACACCTGAGAAAATCAGTGTTAATATTTGGCACAGTAGACAACCTGCCCCAATTGCCCCGTAGCCCTTTCCAGCCTTGTGGAGGTCCACAATCTTGTCTCGGGTGTCCTTGGACAGCTCTTTGGTCTTGTCCATGGTAGTAGTTGGAGTCTGACTGACTGTGGGTGGACAGGTGTCTTTAAAGAGCTCAGTCAGGTGCTAATTAGGATTACTAAGTGGAGTAGAGGTTGACTTCTTAAAGGCAGAGTAACAGGTCTTTGAGAGCCAGAATACATATGTGCAGCAGTGAAATACAAATAAAGTCTTTACAGATAATACAATGTGATTTCCTGAATTTTTTTCTCACAGTCGGAATGCACCTACAGTGTGAATTTCAGACCCCTCCGTGATTTCTAAGTGGGAGAACTTGCAAAGTCACAGGGTGTTCAAATACTTATGTTCCTCACTGTATATTAAAGTCTGATGATCTAGCTATGAGCATTTATGTTTTGTTACCTAGCAAACAAAACCCCACACATAAATGGTTTGAAATTCAGCAGGAGGGGCCAAAAAGCATCGCTTTGTTTCTTTGTGTTAAACATTTGTATGGGGTATCTATGGTAGTGCCTAAAAGCATATGGTTAAAAGTTGAAGGGGGGGCAATATCACTTCTAACATGGTCAGATCTTGGAATGGCGACTCAGCCCTGCTGTATTTGTGGTTGCTTATAAAAATGATATGAGCTTTAACATTTCAGCCAAAATGATCTGGACTACACTACAACTTATGGGTGGCAAGGTACTGTCCAACAAGAGGGTGGTTGTGGAAAGTGTTTTGGTACTATAGGACCCTCCCTGGATCAGGCCATCCCTTCAAATTGGTTTGAAGAATGAGGAGGAGACTGGACAAAGAGACTACCAAGAGGCCCATGGCAACAAACGTGGAGGTGGTAGCATCATGTTGTGGGCTGATCCATTATCCATCTCAGTGATCCTGGTTTTTATATATTTTTTTAAATATATTTTTTTCCTTTATGAGTTGTTGTGAGTTGTAAGTATAATATAATTATATTTTTGTGTCTTCATTTCAGGCTGCCAAGCTACAAAATGTGAATACTTTGAAGGGGCTGATACTTTTCTATATCCGTTGTACATTTGCCAGTGTGAAATGAAGACACTGATTAAAGAGGCGTACAATTTATGTAGATTTGCTGTGCTATCTCATTTAATATACTACAATAAGATCTGATTGTTCACTTGCCAGATGGCCCATTTGGATGCATTTAGCAATTCATTGACAAATGGACGTAGGCCATCACTCTGTCTAGAACAGCATTAATAAGGTTGACAGCAAGGGAGAATCTGAACGTTTGGTCTTTTGACAGTTTTTATAGTTTCATGGTAACTTCATGTTGTGAAAAAGGGTTGTTGAATGATGTGTGTGTGATTTCTGATATGAAACACCATCAACAAAACATGCTTGTGCATATTTTGAGGCACAATTACTATTTATTTGTTGAATTTAACATTTTGAAGTGAAAAATAAACAGTGTTGCCCGTATTTTACACTGTGAATGATTTGAGAGAAGAACATTTGAGCATTAAAGTGAACACACTGTGTTCAACAAGTTTATTGGAACTTGTATCCTGATTTTGTATTGTCCTGTTGGCAGTTTTAATTAAACAGAACAGTATATTGACTTATATGAAGATGTAAGATGTAATATATGAAGATGTAAGATGTAATATATGAAGATGTAAGTTGTAAGATGTAAGTTTTAAGTCTGATGCCGTATTGGAAGTCCAGCTGGATGGCTTTTTTGTTGTCAGCGCTTATTGTTCATTAGTTATTGTCAAGTCACTTAGGGTTTATGTTATCTTCAGGCTAAAGGTTAGGTTTGGAAGCATTTTCATTCATCCTGTATCGTTAATATAAAGGTAGGTAATTAATTTTGGTTTCTGATCAACTTCTGATTAGACCACAAAAACAATGGGATTTGTTGAAGTGGATGATTTTCATTGTTCTGTAGCCAATTGTTTATTTTCCGTGTGCGTACATACACGGCTCATAAAAGTTAGAAATATTTGGCTTTTTTGTATATTTTTAATGGAAAATGGAAAACGTTCACACTACAGTGATATATCATGAAAGTAGGGCATTTAAGTAGAAGCATGCAATAGTGATTTCCTCATCTCAAACTATTTATTGAAACAAAAGCTTATAACAGTGGTGAGTAGAGGTCGACCGATGTTTCGGTTTTGCAGATGAATCGGCACCGATAGTTGATTCCCGGAACTATCGGTTATCTGCAAAAATCCACGCCGATAGTTTTTCCGGGTTGCGTCAGAGCTGAAGCGGCTGAGAACGGTCCATTGTCCTTATACA
>JBBPDB010127441.1:0-16857 GCA_037974465.1 Brachypetersius altus
AAATGGACATGCATTTTTGCATTTTGTGTTTTTCAGTTAAATAAAAGGCTATTTTTGCTCTATATTTAAACATTGAGAATTTCTTTAAAAAAATGTCAAAGTCTCGTCTCGTCTCGTTCTCATGAACCCAGTCTCGTGTCTCGTCTCGTCTCGTGGGAAAAGTGTCTCGTCACACCCCTAGTTGTTAGCCAACTTGCTATATTGCCAGAACTACACCTGCAGGACTCAAATCTTAAAGAATCCATACAAGGCCGAAACACATGAGAATCCACCCAGACTGACAAAAATGAAAAAGAGTCAGGCCTGACTCGGCCCTCAAACAACAAGACTTTAGGAGTCTTTAACAGTCAAAACTGCAAGACCCAGTATTGCAATACTCAGACATGCAAGATTCAAAATGGCAAGAGTCAGACTGATAAAACTTGATACAGTAAGATTTAATATTGAAAGACACAATATGGGAGAACTCAGATCCATAAGACTCAAAACTGCATAAACTCAGTTTGACAGCAATCAATACTGCAATATCCAGATCTGCAACAGCAAGATTAGCGAAATCAATGGTGCAAGACTTGTTTTTTTCAGAAGGCATTTCATTTGATGTCTAAAACCTAATTTAGATTTTGGAGCAGTCATTTGGTAGTCAGATTTAGATGATAAAGTGCTTGTCCAATTAGTGAAAATAAGTAAGATGTTCCTTTAAGCTTTATTGGTCACCTATTAAATTAGCACAAGAGATGCCTCCCCATGTGCTGGAGAAGAAAGAGATATTTTTGCATGCCAGTGACAGCCTGCTAAGAATTCAGTCAAGTTTTCCTGAAAAAAAAAGACTTTAAATGCCTCTGTAGAGAACATGGTTGGGGGCTTTTTCACCCCAGTTGAGGGCCAGCTGATGGAATGAGAAGTATGCAATTATCTGCAATTCAGCAGCTCTCGCCATCGCGGTGGAAATCAAGGGCCCGTGCTCAATCCCAATATAACTTCTTCCTAATCCATTCAGTTGTGCCACACTGGTTATTCAAGGACACTGAGCGGCGCAAGGCGGAACTGAGAGGAAGAAGGCCATCTGTCTTCTGGTCCCCTCTGTAGCAGGCCTCCATTGCTCCTGGCTACCAGATTTCAATGGAGATGCTGGCATTTGACAAGTACTATGGCATCCACAGTACAATTCTCTGCTGACTTTCACATGGCAGGCAGAGGTAAAGACCTACCCAGAGTATTTGTCAAGGAATCCTCCTTAAAACAAGCAGTTTTCAACAGCCAGTGAGGATAAGGGTTTAGCGTGTGTGGTACTTCAACAAGTCTGTTGGAGAAACACTGGCTCCTCATGAAGGTGCTCAAGAGAATGCAGGAAGTGTATAAAGTGTCAAAGTTGACTTATTTGAAGAATTTAAAATGGAAGATCATATTGATTTCTTTAAAAACTCTCTTTTTGTTCTCCACATAATCCCAAATGCACTACATCATAGCTTTGATGTCGTCACTATATTCTAAAATGGTAATATGAGAAGAGCCTTCCGTGAATGGACTGTTACTGTATATTCAGGTCTTATTTGGTAATAAATCATCAGCAGTATTAGGTCTCAATAAGGGGTAACAAAGCCTTGTGTTCTTGCAATAAGAACCATTCTTCACTTGGCAAAGCAGTGCCAGTCAAAGGGACTTTTGCTGAGACTGATTATAATCTATTCTGCTTCTCTTGTTGTCTTCTCCTCAGCATTTTTGGGTTTGTTTTTTAATTTCCGCTCTAAAATGGGATGCCTCCCACAAATGCTAATGGCAGCAGGGCCATATGGGTGGGAAGGTGTGGCGGAGCTGATGCACTGCAATCTGAAAGTGCTAAAATAACAGCTAGTTCAGGCAGCAATTTCAGACAAATCCACTATTTATAGCTAGTCTGGACTTTCTGGCTAGAGATGGGCAGACCAAGCTTCCATTGTGGCACCGAGTGAATGATCATGGTGCTCCTTCGTGCTGGTTGGCATTGTCCAGGGTGGCCGTTGCTAGAACAGGCCTGTTATTTGGCAAGCTGGATGAAAAAGCAAAGAAAAGGTGGGGTGAGTGTATTGTCAGTATTACACTGGCCATATTCTCCCTGTTGACAGTAAAGTGGGTTTAAAACAATGAACAATGTGGACTATGTGTGACAATTAGGCTTTACAGCTCAATGCATAAAAGTGCTTTTCTCACCATTACTCTTTCTATATTTAAGTGCAAAACTAATGAAAGTGGGATGAAATAAAAACACAGCTTTGGTAAATAAACCTCTTTACAGATTTTACATGCAGCTTCAATATGAACCACCAAGGATGTTTTTTTTTTTAAAAAAAGCTTGAAGTTCCACATTACTAGCAGGGGGAGTTTAAAAATATTCTGGAAATTGATCTATTTTAATGTATTATACAATTAAGCTTGCACTTAAATATCGTTTGGCTAGCTTTGAAATCCAGGACTTTTAACCAGTTTGCTCCAGCAACATCCATAGAAGTCCTCCATGGTAGCTCCTCTAAGGTAGCTTCGCTGGTTCACTTTCCATTTTACTACACTCAACACTAACAGACATAATCATCCCTGAACACGCCAGCGCATGCTTCCTTTGTTAACGCCAGGACACACAGGCGAAGACAAAACTTGTGTTCGTGTTTGTGCACGGACTTCCCATCAGAATCCGCATCTTTCTTTTGGCCTAAATCCTAATTGACCGCTGTAGGCGGCTTGAATCAGGTGGTAGATGGAAAATACTTGTTCCACAAAACAGCATGAGCTAAATCATCTCTGCCGCTCTCAGAGATACATTTTAATAAGGAGAAAAAATTATTCAAACACGCCGATGAGCTCCTCTTTCTAGTTTTCCTGTTCCCCTCTGATTTGAAGCAATGCTGAAAAATTCTGCTTAGCTGGACAAGTAGAAAAAAAATTCTGTTGCTGTTCCATGATTTAATAAAGATGGGATGGCCGCTGGCGTGATGGAACCACTTTAGAATATCAATTACCATAATCTGATTCTCCCACATCTCCACTTTTTTTTAAAGCAGTCCAAATATAACTGCTTTGAAAAAGACACAGTGAAGTGAAAAAGAGGTTGCGGGACTTTGCAGTAGAACAAGAGACTACCACAGACATGAATGAGGATGCACAAGGATCAATATCTTTTTCTGCTGAGAAGGTTCAGGGGTTTTTGCTGAACAAATGGTTACTACAGCGATGACAATGATCATTACATCACCAAGTAGGTCTCAAACGTTTCAGAAACCACAACATAAAAGAACTCAATGATAGGTTTCAGTCAGCAAAGGGGTTTTCATCCATAGGAAAAGCATCAACATCTAAAAAGAAGAAAGTGGGCTAAAAAAAAGATTCTGGATCATTATCAGTTGTTGAGATGATGCTGGAAATTTTGTCTGGTGATGTTCGACTGAAACATATAAAAACGAGGACCTGAGGAACATTTACTTATGATCTTGGCTTTCCTGTTTGTTGAAGGAGAAGGGGAGGTCATCCTGACCTCAAGAGTCAATGCAAAGATGTCGGCTCAAATTCTGGACACTTTTCTCATTTCAACAATAGAAAACAGGTTTGGTGACGGAGTCATTTTTCAGGATGGTCAATCACCTCGGCAGGAAAGGGAGATCAACTCAAAAGACATGGCTAGCAAACAGTCCATATCTTAGTCCCAAAAGGATTTGTTTAAGGTATGCTGAGACAGAAAAAAGCATCCATCAAGTATCCACCATTTTTCCCAGGCATTATAAAAAAAATTGTGCTAAATAAAACACTGTGTACTAAAATTAACAGAAAAATATATTATGTGTGTTCACAGAAAATCAGCAAAACCTAATTAGGAGTACGTTCTATTGCAGCTAACCCTCTGCTAGCACCGAAATGGAGTCAGGACTATAATCACTCTCACATGACTGTAATTGTCTGCCTCTCAGTGTGCGCTGGGGTGTGTGAGTGTGTATGTCCTGCTTCTTGGAGGACAAAGTTATGACAGTCATGAGTCTAACAGCAGGCCCCAGATAAAGACAGACAGATCGTGTGGGGAGTGTAACAGAACAATGAGAGCATGACTCCCACTGAGCACTCTGCTTCCACTGTCGTTCTAACCATATACAGTATACAGTGAAACGAAACAATATTGCTCAAGGACCATGATGCTACACACAAAGAAACACTTTACACCACAGGGCTACAGGACATGAAATAACAACTAGAAGGAAAGTGCAAGAACACTGTCGCTAGTTTGAATGGATTCAGTATTAGGACAGATACTGTATTCTAGCAGCAGATTCGGGAAGTGTACAGAAATGCAAATATAGAGGCAGACAGCAATACATGATAGTTGTGCGATTAATGGCAGGACAGAGAATGTTTATAAATGCTGATGGCATCATCTGTAGAGGGATTGGGACGGTATGCAAAATGCAGGGGGTCTAGCGATGGAGGTGGCTGTGATTTTACATGCCTCATGACAAGCTTCTCAAAGCACTATTGGACAATAGTCATTGAGGCAGGACACTGATGACTCCTTTGGAATGGGGATAATGTTAATGGCTCTGAAGTACGTTGGAACGATGGTGGTGTTCAGAGAGATATGTTTGTATGAACAACTATGAGACGTTCTGCACTTCCTCTGATCACATGACCAGGACTGTTGTCTGGTTCTGTGGGTTGACTCCAAACAGAGTTTTCCAGACAGAGCACGTAATCATTGGTGGGTGGGATGGCCCCCTCGCTACCATGACATTTTGCCTTTTAAAAACATGATTTAGCACATCTGGACAGGAGGCTTCGCTGTCACAGGCAGGTGGAGATGCTCTGTAGTTGTTGATGGCCTGGATGCCCTGCCACAGGCGCCGTGCATCCCCAGTGTCTTGAAAGTGGCTGTGGATTTTCTAAGCATGTGTGCACTTCGCTGCACTGTTGGCCAGGGACAGGTTGGCCCTTGCTGTTGTCAGGGCAGCCTGATCTTCTGATCTAAAAAGTGGCTGACTTGAGATTTGCATGGTTGAAATTTTTGGTGAAGATAAACAATCCATCTGGGAGATTTTTAGCTCGCTGATAGCCAGGTGTTGTTTATCCATAAAAGGTGGCTTGTGGGATGTATACTGTGACTATGAGTGAATTCCCAGTAAATAAAATGGTTTACATCTAACAGTCATCATAAAGTCTTAAAAGCACAGAACGGAGGTGGGGGAATGTTAAAAAATATATTAACATGGATATAAATGATTTCCTACAACACAACGTCTCATTGCCATGTTTTTGTGTGAATCTCTGTCTATATCCATCTTGCCTCTGACACAGGTGTGCATCAGAGGTGTCAGAAAAGGTCCCTGAGTGTGGGCTCAATTTAGATTTGGTGCAATTTTGATCTAGTTGGTGACATTTCACGCTTCTTCTTGCAAAAAGTCACACCTCCAGGGCTCCATCGAGAAGCAGCTTAATTGGTGCTCATGTGAGATGCATAATAACGCTCTGATATGCACCGCTAAGATCAACGTCACACGGTGACTCAAAAATCTCACTGCTTTGAAGGGGGAAAAACAACAACAATGGGAAAAAAGCCCCATGAGAAACACAGTGAGGAGAAAGAATTAAAAGTAGAGCGCTGCAGACAGAGTACACACCTGTCTAGAATTTTTGATCACTCTGTTTGGGGCACCTGACCAAAATGAACAAGGGTCACAACTCCAGAGTGGCACATAATTGATTGATGTATTGTCAGTCATAAGATGGATTGGGATGCCAAGCTTTCAGCAGCCTCAGAGATTTTAGAGCAATGGTGTGAGCTGTAATAAATACTTCTGGAATACAACCCCGCCCCCATGACAGAATGAGCATGAACCTTAAAACCACATTTCCTAGTTCTTATAAGCTCAACAAAAGAGCATTTTATCCAAAAGTGGTTCACGATTGCAGTCACTCCTAGTAGCCTCTGATACAGGTAAATAATTTCCTGCCTCTTGACCCATGAAGCCATGCCAGTTCAAAGGGCCGACTCAGAGATTGCAATTCTTTATGCACTCTCTTGTTGTGCAAGCAGAGGAAGGTGGTATCGATTCGTAAAGCCCTGAAGGCCTGTTTAGAATAATGATCCTTAGTGTTGTAGCCTGAACCGCATGTGTAAAACACAATTTGTTGTCAAGAGACAGTGAAAAACAATAAGGCGAGGTGAAGAATAACCAAACTACAGCTCAATTTTAGATGACTGCCTCAACCAGAGTGGAATACATGATGGCAGTCAGGAGAACAGGGTCTTCCTGAACTGTAGGGGCACTGTGGCAGTAGTGTTAGGGATTTTGGTTGTCGAAAGAAATCTATTTCTTTTCGTTTTGAGATGATGACAATAATAATAATAATAATAATTTGTCAAACAAATGCCTAAAATGCCTATTTTTATAGTGTAAACCCTAAATATGCCCCCAAATATGCTTTTCATTTTAAACTCAGTATGTAATGGTAAATCCTTATTCACCTCTTTTAATTTAATTTACAGTAACAAAAATATATAAAAATATTTTATATAAAATATTAACAGAATTGTCTTAATCATCTTTATTATTATTAAGTCATAATAATTAATCTCCTATTTCTCCTGTTTGAAGTACTATGAAATAAACAATTGTATGTAATAAGAGGACAGAATACAATAGAGCAATACAATAATATTGTTACTATCAATATAACATAAGGCTTTCGTTTTTTAAAGCATTCTTAATCATTATGAATTTCAAGTCAAATACTCTTGCCTTATGTGATGCATGTTTGAGTCCATATTGTGTCCATACCCAAGTTGAACCTGATTGGCTTTATTCTGCTTTATCACACAAGATCTAGATTAATCACACACATTTTTGCAGTAAAGGTATCTAAACATTGAAATAAATTTTGGCATATGAGTAAAAGAGCAAATCAACATTTCAGACTTTCAACTCCTCTTTTATTTAATAACTGTTTCTACACCGTTCATGTGCAGTAATGGTCACAGGAATCAAATATATGACCTCCCAGGTCACCAGGTCACTAATGTAATAGCTCCGTAACAGCACTGAGATATGCTACCGTGAAGCAGGGCACAGGCTACTTCAAATCGTGCCATGCATACAGCATGGCTCAACAGTACTGATGTTTACTAGCTTCAGACAGCATTCCGGAAACCGCAGAAAAAGGTATTTTAGAATGAGAATCAGAAAAAATGATTGATCCCAGAGGAAACTGCTTAATTCATGATTGCAAAATCACACGCTCCAGTTAGGACATACACTCATATGCCCTTGAACTGTGCACTAAAGACAGTGTATAGAAGCAGAAGAAGTACATGTACAGTAACAAAAGAGCTTTTTAGATATTAATCACCATAAACCAGTGACCCGAACGCAAGATAGAACAGATAAACCAGCTTCCCTAATACTAGGTAGCACTGAATCGATGACTGTGGAACTGCACTCCTTCAGAGTTTAGTGTCCCCTCCTGGGAGTAGTCTTTTTAGCATCTCCTTATAGGGATTTAAACAAGGGTGAACAGGTGTGGATAAGAGATTTGTCCTGAAGGAAAAGTGAAGACGTTTGTGCGTTGAACCCGACTGTGAAAACACACTTCAAAAGAAAAAACAAAAGAAGTGAGGAGCAGCAGCTGCCTGCTGAAGCTCGGAATTCCACCTGGCTTAGGTGCGAGGTAGTGTGAAATGGAAAGACGGATTCTTAAACTGAAACATGAAAGTTACCATTATGTCATACGTGAACACACCACAGCACACGGTGGGAACAGCGCAAAATTCTTCCTCTGCATTAAACCCATTCTCCAAGGGAAGCAGCAGGCAGCCAGGTACACAGCACCCAGAGAGTGGTGTGTGGGGACAGAACCTTGCTCAAGAATGCCTCAGTGGTGCTTAGCAGTCTTGGGAATCAAACCCATGACTTCCTGATCACAGGGTGAACTACCACTAGGCTACCAGCTTCCCCTGAGATGAGGAGGTAAAGACCTAGGTCCAGAGTGTGTCATTTAGTCAAAAATAGCCTCTCAACCGTCTGTGGACGTCCAATTTAGCCGGCAGAGGAGATGGTCACACCCTCCTTGGTATTCCAGGATTACAAAGATGAAACCCAAGGCCAGGGCTTGGAATAGCCTTCTCTACCCCCACCCCACCCCACCCCACACCACCCCACACCACACCACCCCACTCCACTTCCCAACACACACAAGACCACTGATTCAGTCTGCCACGGCACCAAACGGCAGGGACAGTGAGACGTTATCTGTCCCCGGCTCCACCCCCCACCACCCTCCTGCGCTCTGATCTGGGCCCTAACGGCCATTTCTGTAAATAAGTGTTGACACAGTATCACCCGGCCTGCAAAATGCCACAGCTGTTCCAGGCAGAAATAGCCTCGTCTTGAGGTGTCCAGAGAAAACATTTCATTTAAAACGCATAAACAAGTAAAAGGTGATGAAGGGACAGTTTCTCTCCTGAGAATGAAACACGAGGTGCAGAGGTTTAACGGGTCTACAGAAACCCGCCACTGATTTATGTCCAGCAGGTAACAGTTTTCTTATGTACTTTGAGCTCAAAAGAAGCTAAATTGTAGCCGCGTATTGACCCAGAAATGCCTGTGTGTGAATGGATGCTTTGTACAGAGTCTGTGAGAACTAACAGGAGGTACAAGGAGTCAGAAGGTGAAGACACACACATACACAAACAATACCTGAATGGGATATGTTTACATGTACATGTGCACATATACTTATCCGTATACAATACACACACACACGAAACAGATGTATGCTGCAGTACTGAGACTGTATAAAAACAAACTCTGTGTGTGTGCATGTGCTGCATCAGACAGAAGTGGAGAAGAGGGTCATCTCTAATCATCGGTCTGGGCACTAGCTCTGATCACATGCTCAGTCACATGACCTTTGATTCCTCTCCTGTCCTGCCACGGCTCCAGTTGTGGCAGCTGTCACTTGAGTGTGAAATATAAACAAGCAAAAACTCTCTCTCTCACACACACACACACGATACATACCAGATTTATTTTGCAGTCGAATAATTTTTCTCATTAATTTTATTTACAAAACTAAACTGAAATAGGGTGTGTGTGTGTGTGTGTGTAGGTGTGTGTGTGTGCATTTGATAGGCAGGCGCTCTTCAGCAGGCATCCCTTGTGGTTAAAGTTAAAGCTTCATTAGCAATGATGGACTTATTAGAACCTGAAATAACAAATCAAACAAAGGCGTTTCCAATAAAATGGTCAATTAGTGAAATAACAGCCACTAGGTGAAGTGGCTAGTTCATGTAAGCACAAGGCAAATGCTTCTAATAAAGTGGCCATGGAGTAGATCCACAAGGTTAGTGCTTCTAATGAAGTGTCCAGTGGGTAGAAGCATAAAGCAGGTGTTTCCTATAAATTGGATGATGCGTGAGTAGGTAAGAGCTTCATTCTGTCACAGTGTCTGGATTTCTCTGTGTTCTGGAGTTTTGTGCATAAGGGAGCATCTTTGCTCAGTGTTTGTGTAAATGTGAGTGTGTAAGCACGTATTTCACACACGAGTGTTGCCCTTGTGCTCGCCAAGGACAAAGCTGAGGATACAGGCGCGCACGCACACACACACACAGAACACACCCACACACACACACACACACACACACAGACCATATGTGTGAAATAATGCACCAATAAGCTTAAGAAAATAACAGCAGTAGCTAATCTTTCCCCACCCATGTTACACACTCAGTTACACACACTCAACCTGCTCCACCTTTAGCTCAGCCTCAAATACACATACATACACACACACACACACAGTCACAGCCTTTGAAGTCTGTCCAGGGCACTGTTGAATGCATGCCAGCTAATTATTATGTCCGGACAGATGCACCCACGCACACACACACATAATTCTTTATACTAGAGGTGCACTGATCATGCATTTTAATTAGCAGTACCAATTGTGTATCCTTCTCAGCCATTTTTTGGCAATTAAAAAAACATTTTTTTTACAGTGGTTGGTAAATTAAGACACACCATCAGTACTTTTTTTGCTTACGTTGCAGCAAAAATAACATTATTTCCCTGTAATTTCCCAGAAAGAAGGTGACTGAGCGGGATCAGGTGACCACATTTAGGCGTGGGCATGGCACCAACCTTTAAGGGTTGCTAAGGGTGCCAGGCAGTTGTGGTGTGGTTGGATACTCAGTAGGTGTTGTGGTATATAAAAAGAGGACTAAGCCAACAGAGCAGCAATCTTCCTAGACATTTGGAAATGCCACCAATATTTCTCAGTGTTCATTAGTTGCACCGACCAGCACGAGAGAAACAAACTCCATTGTGCTGCTCCCTCAGTTTATAGGAATTACACATCACAGACACACACACAAACACAAGCAATACACATACACATCCAGACACACTTAAATGAACACACAGAAACATACAAATACACTATAAAGGATATACTTACATATTCAAACATTCTAAAATGAACAAACACACACATACATGCACCAAAACCTGTAAATAAAAACTGACTTAAACACACACCCACACATGCACAGATAGAAACGTTCACACACAAACACTCTCAAACACATGCATTCACAGACTCTGACTCTTAACCTGCTAAACTGTGTGGGGTCAGGTGTTCTTTTCCCTTTTCTCTCACCACCCCCCACTCTATCTCGCCTTTAATCATTCAGCGAAATGCTCTCTTTCTCTCTCTACCCTTGGAAACGATTTGTGAAGCACAAAGAGTGAATAAAACAGAATGAGAGAGAAGGAGAGAGAAAGAGAGGGCGAGAGAAAGATAAAGTGTGTGAGAGAGAGAGAGAGAGAGAGAGAGACCACATCTGCTGGGCGAGCTGACAGTGATGATCAACTGTGAGCTTGAGCAGTAACTTTTAATTTCAGCAGCAAGAGAATGTCCCCTGAGAGAGAGAGACACTCTGAGATGTATGTGCTCCATTTATACGTTGCTCTCTCTCTCAGTGCTGCAGCTTTATTTGTGCTCTGCTCCATGAGCTCCAGTGAAACACGGGATTACAGATGGTGGACGGAGGGCTATTCAGGTGTTACGAGGGCCAGAGTGCGGATATGAAAGGCTCGGATGAAGATTCGTTTACAGCCGTGCTGCAGCTGTGAGGCGAAGATGGAGGAGGCTTTCCTGAAATGAAAAAAACAATTTGCCGATAGATCTAAGTGTCCAGCCCCTCCCACCCAAATATGGTCCATATCTGAGGGTTCTTAAGTTCTGCTCCGGAGCTAAGAGGCTAAGGTGGAACTACAGGATACTGCAGAACTGCTGATTAGAATCCCACTTGGCTAATCCATCCTGGGTTTTGTTCAGTAATGGACTTGCTTGTGTGATTTCTGACACTGTAATGTAGTTTTCTAAAATAAATGTTGATATCGATTAAAGGCTGCAATTAATCATGATTCAGATTCAGATGCTACGACTTTCCATGACAATCAGTAGCTTAGAAGAATCCCACTTGGAATCTTCTTTTGGGATTAACAGTAATGAAGGGACTACTTGAAAAAGTTACTTGGAACAATCTTGACAGTCCAAGAAGGGGTTGAAACAGATGTTTACCATTTAGGTGTCGGGAAAAACGTCCCCGGTCCTGCCAAGACATAAATGCACTGCAATGTAGTAAAACTAACCCTGTCATGTGGAGACTGCGATAGGTTAGCAAACACTCAACACACGGGTTTGACTGGGAACCTGGTGTTCTCTGCACAAAAGGTGGAAGCATTACCAAACAACATGACCCCCACCAGCAGCAGCAATAGGCCATGTAGGTCTAATTGAGATTATTTGAAAAACAAGACAATTTAAGGTGAGTGTTTTATTTAGGCGATCAACTAGGAAAATGCATCTAAGCTACAATTTATTAGCTGTTCGACACGTTGGCTTTGTAGTTCCAGTGCAAAATGAAAGAAGCTACCTTTCATAGACCAATGCATCCCAACTATATTTGGGGTGTACATTATTCCTGTGATGGTAAGGTGAAGAGCTCATCAGCTTATGAATTAAAAAAAATACAGGAGAGAAACACACAGTTGTTGTGTGTTTTTTCTCTTCTGCAGGCATAACATTTTCTGTTACAGTCCCTTAAGTTCCAGCTATTGACTGGGTAAGTGTGAGACACAAATAAAAGCGGTGTGTAATTATTTGGGGTAAAAAAGGGAAGTACCAAGATAGTCTAACTAAATTAGACAGGTAAAAGATATTTAGAAGATACACATAATAAAATACCTGGACAATTATATAGAATGACAAGGCGGTCAGTAGAGACACACTCACATGCATTAAAGTTTTACTGTAGAATTACATGTTTTAAATGAACAGTAAAGACCCAATAAAAACCCACTGTTTTCAGCATTTCATTGTCATTTCCCCAAAATAATAATGAAATAGATCTTCATGTGACCCAAAAGGATTATCTAGTACTTTGGAGTTCGTACCTCACATTCACCCTGTTAATATCTAGAACTTAAGGGACTGTAAAATGAAGCGTGACCAAAAAAGTTCAACTTCTTGCCTTTGTTCCCGTTTGCTGTCATTAATGCCTTGGCAGAAAAACCACAGCGTCCAAATGCATAAGTGTAAGACAACTAAAGCACTCGAATCAAATCAGCCCAACATACACACACACACCTCAAGCCAGGCAGAAGAAAGTGCTTTAGTGCCTTAGGCAAGGAAGAGGGAAAAAGAGAGAAAGAAAGAGGTGGGTGAGGGGTTATAATACAGAATTTCCCTGATAGGGTGGTATCCTGTGTCCTATAGCACAGATCACTACAAAACAACACTCCTTCTTTTCTTGTAATGTTATCGTTTCTTTTTCTCCTCTTGCCTTATCTAATCTGGCCCATTGCTTTCCCTCTTTATCCTTTTCTTTCTTCAGTTTGCCAACTTTCCTGAACATGACATGCTCAGTCCACCTGTGTTTAGTGCTGTCGCGATCAGTCAATTAAACCTGATGTTTTCGTTTAGTTCATTTTATGCTGGGTGGAGTTTCCCATTAATGTGTTGTTGTTTATCACCGTTTCTGTCGCAAGCCAAACCTGTAGTGATTCGCAGAGGGTAAAAGAGGGCACAATTGACTGTCTGACGTGATTAAGGCCACATAAATACACACACACACACTCCAGCCTTGGTGCAGTTTTCTGTATGAGTGTGTAATAATGGTGCAGTGTTAACCTTAACATGATCCATTATAAAAGCACTGAAAGTATAAAAAGTTTTTACGAGAAAGGTGATGGAAAGCAGCCATATTTCCACACAGTGTCACACATTTCCATGTTTTCATCATCCTGGGGACATCTGGTCCCCAAGAAAAACTCAACACACATACACACACACTCTCTCTCTCTCTCTCTCTCTCTCTCTCTCTCTCTCTCTCTCTCTCTCTCACAAACACAGGCTGTCAAGCATGGCCTGCTAGACAGTCTGACGCTAATCACACGGGTGGCATCATAACAGCATTCCCTTGAGAACCAACGTCCTCTCAGATTTTTTCATTGTTCAGTGCCTCTAATCACAAGATGGACAATGTCCTGTCATAGGCATTGGAGGCCTTTTTCATTGAACAGTCCAAAATCTGGGCAGGAGGAGTGCTCCTGTTCCACATTTAAGTAATATTAAAAAAACATGCTTATGAGGTTATGATTTGTTATACCTGGTATTCAGTGTGTATACACTATGCTGATCCAGAGATACAGCATTAGCACTGTCTGTGATGGAGGTCCAGCATATTAGCGAGTGTGTGTGGTGCTCACTGGTTTGCTGGTTCAAAGCAAGACATCTCTTGATCCCCAGTTAACAAGCCCTCGCCCACATTGATAAGTGTGTGTCTCTGCAAGTGCAAATATGTGTGAAAGTCTGTGTATGTGGGTGTGTGAGGTGTTAGCATTGAATTACCTTTGCGCGACTGAAGTGTGAAATTGCTTTTGCTTGATTCACCCTTTAAATGCACCAACCAAAGGTGGTCAATAAAGTTGGAAGTGTACTCTGACCACTTTAATATATATACTCTGACCCATATACATCTGAGAGTGGGGGAATGTGGGTCATTCAAGGATGCTCTGAAATAACTGTACCCTGATCTGGTCATTTAAATCGAGATGTAAACAAAACATGTAGTCCAGAAACAATCTGGGTTAGTCCCATGCATGAAAATCCAGGGGGTAGCTCTTGCTCAGAGGAAACGTGGGCACACGCAATGACAAAGTCACCTTGACTGTATCTATGACAGTTGGATGATTAATGACCGAACCCTCAATAAGACGCGCCGTCTGCTCATCTTGTAAGGCTGGCTCGTGAGGGGTTAAAAGACCCGTTTATCAAAAACGCTAACATGGTTAATGATGAATGAAAGCTAGCGGGCCTCATTTAACATAATCTCATATGGATGATTCTAACTGGCCCCCAACTGGCATTCATTCATCATTGGTGATGTTAGCATAGCCTAGTGTGTTATTTCTATGCTTCTCCCAGGCTAAATGACTTCAGATGGGTCTGTCTTCTGTAGGAGTCTCTCTGTAGGGAGGAATCACGTGTAGATAATTAATCATAGTCAAATGTTAAAATGTTCTCTGGAGTATGTCCAATGACACTGTCCAAGACTGTTAGTATAATTTGTGTTCAGATATCAGGTAACCACACATAGACTTTACTTGGATGGGCTTTCCAGGTACATTAACAGCCACCAAAGTATATTTGGTGATGCAAGGGCACGATGTCATCCACAATCTATTAACACTCCCCCTTCATTTGCATGATGGAATATCAATGAACGCAAAAAATTGTCCTCATCTGCCTTGTGCCAAAAGAACCGTGAAGAGCCATGATCAAAAGTGAGGGCCTTATTCACAAGATACAAACATCAACCCCTCATTAAATCTGGACACAGATCATCAATAGGGACCCTGCCACATAAATGAGATATGAACGGTTTGGGAACCACTGTTCGAGCCGAGTGGTCACCAAAACATCCAGGAGATTTTGTGTTCTGGGACTCACAGGATTCAGTGAACCTTGACTACCTGGGTAGGACTTGGCTTGAAAGCTGGGGACCACTGCTCTTATCTGAAGCTTCTTTAAAATAACCTCAATCTGCCAGGACAGGCTGCCCCAGGCTGGTGGGCTAATAACAGACGGGCTTTTTTTTTTGAAGGAGCCGTGATTCCGGCTGGCCTCTGAGCATGTGTCCCGGCCCATGGTGAATCACATTAAGAAGAATGTCAGGCTTAACACAGACTCCTTTCATCCTGCCATGAAGAACAGAAATAAGTTCTTCTTGCTTTAAATTTGTCTCCAGGCTCCATGTGGCATTCTGTTGCCACTGAAAATCCCAAGGCAAAATCACTGCCATAGGGTTCCTGGGTAGTAAACAGGGACAGAACAAGAAAAAAAAACTTCCTTGTTTTATTCTTACATTTAAAGAAAAAAAACTAGGAGCGAATGTATATGTGAATGTGTGTGTGTGGCTTTTTCGACAAGCAGTTCTGGTCTCTAATGTGCTCCTGCGAGGATTCGGATCCATGGAGGAGGCGTGCAAAGCGATATTTCAGAGAAACAGCGAGCGAGATAGAGGCTTCGTTAGACTGCCTCTGCCTGCCTTGGGTTCTGCATATGAATAAATAAAAAAGGCCTGATGGGTGGTCGCGGAAGCTGTAAATAGTGTTCTACAGCAAGAACGCAATCATGGTCTGCCTCAAGATCTCAACAGAGAGGAAAGTAAATCTTTGAAGATCAAGGTCCATAAAGAAAAACTGAAAGTGGCTGTGTTTAGTGAATATGTTTAGTGAATATTTAGTGAATATTTAGTGAATATCCATAATTGCAAGCACATAAAAGGTAACATCCTCAATAATCACAACAATAACATTTTGTCACCTAAAGAACATCTACCAAATGAGCAAAACAAAGAGAATGAGGCACACTTTTCGAATTAGCAGGCTAGACGATTGTCACTATCGATCTGGTCTGTCATAGAATATAGTTAATTAGTAATGATTCATTTGTATGCTGACTAAGAGCAAGAGAAAAGTTTTTACACTGGTCACCTGTTTGTATATTTTATAGTTCATAAGTGTCTACTCAAGGGTTTATGCAGGAATCTTAGAGTCAAATTTACTACATTTTACTACCTTTTTTACTACATCGAGCAGCTGCCTTTTTTTTGTGTAAAGTTGTCCTTACCTTAACCCTAGCCCTTAGGTTATCCTAACCATAACCTTTAGGTTCCACTTAACACTTCTTAAAACAAATGACAGTGTGTCACACACACTCACTAAGACAGACACACATTGTTACACACACAGACTAAAGTAGTGAATTACTCTCTTAAAGGAGCAACTGATTTCATCACAAGAGGTAACTTGTGACAATAACTTACACTGTGGACGCAAAAACTGTCCAAATAGTCCATGGAGTGATAATGGGTAGTAGCCATTGGTATTTTTAGGTTGCTGCAATGTCACATAACAGTTTGAACATGTCCCAAAATAAATTTTAAATGACGTGTCATCAAGCCGAGTTTGAGAAAACGTACATTTCCAATTGTCTAATATAGGATGGGCTATGCTAATGGAGGGGTGGGCAGGACAGTGGACTGTTGCTTAATAACTGGAGGAGCTGTATAAAGGGTGGAACCCCGTTCGAAAGACTAGCAGCTGTCTTAGCTGAATGTGCCAATTAGAGCCCGACCGATATATCGGCAGGCCGATATTAGTCATTTTCCAAACTATCGGTATCGGCATTTATAATGAATATATCAAAAATAAAATAAAAACGGACGAAACACCCTTCAACCATGTCATGAGTGTTGGCGTTGTATAGTTTGTCCACCAG